>SKCR01027714.1:0-87500 GCA_019454045.1 Zanthoxylum bungeanum
TACTTCTACTGCAAGAATTTGACGTGGAGATCCGAGACAGGAAAGAAACAGAAAACCAAGTGGCAGATCACTTATCATGGCTCAAAGAATAGAGAAACAGCTGGAAAAGAATTACAGTCAAAGAACCTTTCCAGATGAACGGTTATTTGCCATGAAACAGCCTTATGTCCATTGGTATGCTGACTATGTCAACTACATAGTATCAGGAAAATGGTCGTTGGAATGGACAACTCAGCAACGGAAGAAGTTCTTCAAAGAAGTCAAGTATTATGTTTGGGATGAGCCATACCTGTTTAAACGATTGTGTTGATCAATTACTGAGACATTGTGTTCCACAAGAAGAGGTCAATAGTGTCTTGCAGCATTGTCATTCATCACCATATGGCAGACACTTCAGCGGAAATAAACTGCAGCCAAAGTCATTCCATCAGGTTTGTTCTGGCCCACTCTTTTAAAGATATACTTACTTATATGCTCTTCAATGTGACAGGTGCCAAAGAACGGGAAAATATTTCGAGGAGGAATGAAGGAACTTGCAAAATATTCTGGAAGTTTGAGATATTTGATGTATGGGGGATTGATTTTATAAGAACCCTTTGTTCCGTCATTCGGAAACCTGTACATACTAGTTGCAGTAGACTACGTCTCCAAATTGATTGAAGCAATTGCACTGCCATCCAAAGATTCAAAAGTGGTGATAAATTCCTTAAAAAGAATATCTTCACTCGCTTCGGAACACCTCGTGTAATTATTAGTGGGCGGCGGCACATATTTCTGCAATAGATACTTCGAAGCACTCCTATCCAAATACGAGTTACTAATAAAGTTGCCACAGCCTACCATCCACAGTTAAATGGACAATTTGAAGTTTCAAATAGGGAGATCAAAAGAATCTTGGAAAGAACCGTTGGATCAACAAGAATGGACTGGTCTACAAAACTAGAAGACGCATTATGGGCCTACCGGACAGCTTACAAGACACCCATTGGTATGTCCCATATCGAATGGTGTTTGGGAAAGCGTGCCATCTGCCGGTGGAGCTTGAACACAAGGCATACTGGGCACTGAAGAAATTGAATCTTGATCTACAAGTAGCATGAGAAAATTGACCCCACCAACTTAACGAATTGGAGGAATTTCGCCTACAGGCTTATGAAAATGCCAGATTATACAATGAAAATACCAAGAAATGGTATGATAAAAAATTAATGCACATACATTTGGAACCAATGGAGGCAGTCAAGTCTTGGGAATCATCCCAAAACCTTTGGCAGAGGCGAATCTTATAGGATCATCAAACAGAGAGGAACTGATCGTGCAGGTATGTCTGAACGACTGGTAGAAATGATTAACCGTGCTGATGCTTTTATTGCTTTGCCAGGTGGCTTGGGCACGATGGAGGAATTTTTTACAGTGCTATCTTGGGCGAATTTGAACATACACCAGAAACTGATTGGACTGTTTAATGTTGATGGATTTTATGATTTTCTTTGTGTGTTTCTTGATGATGCCCGGAGAAATGGGTTCGTGTCAATGCATGTAAAAGAACTCGTCCTTACTGCCAGAACTGCCTAAGATTTAATTGACCAAATTTTAGCCTTTGAACCACAAATTGACCCTATCCTTTCCAAGATTAACTGGTCCGATAATGATCATGGTAAGAAGCGTCGGATAAATCTGGCTCTTAACCTTTAATTTCCTTTTTAAAGTAGAATTTCAGCTAACCAGGTATTGTTTCTAAACTCTTCTTCTACTTTTTAGACATTGGGGACAATGTCTCGTTTAGGTTTGGGGAGGGGAATAGTTGACTAGTATCATGTTTTTATTGTGTTATTTTTATTTAGTTCTAGTCAAATATTCAAAAAAATAAAAATTTTACAAATTAAAAAAAATTTTTTGTGTTTTTAACTTGAGACGTATCTCAACCTATTTCGGAACAAGTAATTTTTGTTTATTTCCTTTTGAATTATTTAATTGGTGAATTCTCCATAAATTTGACTAAAATGGCTCTTTATATGCTCAGTTTACAAGTATTATATACATACATGGTAACATACGGACATGAGTTGTAATTGAAAAGTTTGTAATATTCAGTGCTCTAATTTAAATGGATGAAGGATCTAAAAAAGCGATGGGATAAAAAACATGTATGAATTCCGAGTTATTAAGTTCGTGTGGGTGTTTTAACACCTAATGCCCTAAAACCAACTGGTTTGGGAGCCACTGGCTCAAAGCTTGTTACATGGTTCAAAGATGTGCAAAGGAAATATATATATATATATATATATATATATATATATATTATATATATATGTCGAAAATATTAGTAATTAAGTACGTATGGGTGCTTAACACCTAGTGCTCTAAAGCCAACTGGTTTGTGAGCCACTGAACCAAAGCTCGTTCATGGATGTATGATATTGTATATAAATAAATAAATAAAAAATAAATAAAAAATTCAGAAAAATATTTTATTGCTTAAAAAAGGTCTGAATTCTGATACAACTTTAGGACAAAAATATTACTCTCTTCTCAACTACACTTGTGACTATTGTGGGCAAAATGAGTTGATTAATACATTGTTGGCTGTGTGTATGGAGAATGGTAAAAATAATCGGAGAATTTGCTTATTCGGTAATTTAGAAAGAAAGAAAATAACTCTTAACTTGGATAAGAAGTTTCACATGTTTAGTCACTAACTTGTTTATTCTTTTTCTCTTGTCTTTTGCTTTTGTGTGCATAGTTTTATATTGACGTTTGTGGGTATCGTTGCTGTAAGCCCTCACGAGACTACAACTCGTCCACTAGGGACACATAGGGGTTTAACGACTTGTTTCACCTGTTATTTTAAAGATGTTTATGTTATTTTGTTTTGCTCGAGGACTAGCAAAATGTTAGGTTGAGAGTATGATGAGTGGTAAATGTATCACTATTTCACACTCATTTGACCTAATATTTTGTATAGTTTCTTGAGTTTTGTGAATATTTTGATGTCTTTTATGTTATTTTGTAGATAAATAAAGTTTCAGGACTCTCTGGATGCAATTCAGGGCCAAAACAGTGTGAAAAATGGACAAAAATGACAAAATTGTCATTTGGGCGTCGCGACCGCTAACGTGTGTCAGAGTCTGCTAACATGCACGGGACACGTGGAAAAATCAGTGAAGTTTTCTAAAATATGTCGGATGTAACGTGCGCCGAATCTCGCTAACGTGTGCCTGCCACGTGTCAACATCACTGCAAATCTGCTAACGTGTGCGGACACGTTTCACCATCACATGCTATCGACAATCCACATTGCCACAACATCACTACATTCATCACCACTCAGCGCAATCATTCAGTTACCACGCCACCAGGACACGTGTCACCAGATCCATTTTTTACGCGTAAATCACAGCACGTCGCGACGCGCAAGGGTTACGATTTGCGACGTGCGAGCCATTTTTTGCCTATAAATAGAATGTTGAATTTTCCATTTCATTTCACATCTTCTTCTATGTAATTGTAGGCATTGCATTTTTACACATTAGCCCAATGATGAGTCTCGTATGGAGGCAACTACTGCTTTAGTCATGAAAGTCGCGGGAAACGGACGTTGGAAGGGTAAAGTTGGAAAATAGAATTTTTGATGGATTTAATCTCGTTGTTTTCGCTTCGGTTGCTTGTTATACCTCCGTTCTAAGCTCACCTTAGGCCCAAAACTCCCATAGACCACATACCTAACCCAAACCAAGCCCAAATACCCAAGTCAACCCAAGTCAAACCAAGTCAAACCAAATCCATGCCCAAAGGAGGTGATTCACGCCCAAAGCCCCTTTATTTAGGTATATGCATATTTATCACATGTTTAAATCTTGTAAATCCTTACCTAAATAAAAGAAATCAAATCAAATCCCTACCAAATCAAATCCAATCCCAAATCCTAATTAGGAGATGCATTCCTTATTAGAAATCAATTAGGAGATTCCTTCCTAATCTAATTAGGAAAGTCTTCTCTCTTTGCCTATAAAAAGAGGCCTTCACCCCCCATTCAAGACCTAGCTCATACACCTCTCTCACACGCCTAAAGCACTCTCTTAAGCCTCCATTTCACGCCCAAGCATCCCCCTGAAGCCTCCATTGCCGCACCTTCAAGATCCAATAGCCTCCATTGCCGCATCTTCCCTCCATCATCAACACCCTTCACGCCCAAGCCCTAAACTTAACCCTCCATTGCCGAGTTCCAGCCCCCATTCACAGCCCTAAAACACCCTCAAATAAACCTTATTCACAGCCCTAAAGTCGCACTAAACACCCTCCAAACACAGCCCCATTCGCAGCCCCAAAACAGTCCCTGAAAACACCCCCACTGCACCTGTGAACTGCCGCAGTTCACCTTCTGTTCTGGTCAGTTTTTGTTGCGTCCTTAGCCCACAAAACAGTCCTAAAATCACCTAAACACCATCCCCAAAACCTCCATAAAGTTTCCCTAAAAAATCCTCACAAACGCACCTCCCTAAGCCTTCAAAATCACCCAAAACAGTCCGCTAAACCATCAAGACAGTGACCTGAAACGTAGCAGCGAAACAGCAGCGAAACGGACTTGAAACAGCAGCGCCGAACAGTAAAACAGCGAGGAAAGACGTTGAGTTGGTGAACTAAAAGAGTAGCGGATCATTCACCCTTCCAACGGACGTGTAACGCCCTTTCTTAGACGACAAAAGAGGTTAGACCTGAGGGCACCTTTCTACTTATCTTCTTTATTGTTGTTTTATTTATTTTGATATATAATTGCATGAGAGTCGTTTGAAGCATGATGTGATTGTTGGATGAGCGGGATATGTGTTCCCTTTTGTGGTATATCGGATGGAAACCCGGACGTAAATTCCATAGCCGACTCCGAATGGACGGTAGTATGGTCTGCACTCGGGATACAATGCCACGTACCACTTAAGATACACGCATCTCGTCTCATCCTAATTTGTATTTGAGCATGTTATAGTCTTTAGGTTATATGTTTATTATTTAAAGCATGGTTTAATTTAGTTTGTTTTTATTTGTTAAAGCATGTTTAGGTTGTTCATTATGCATGTTTTAGTTTATGATGCGTTTGGGTAATGATTTATGCATGTTGATTTAATGGTTCAATATGCTTGTTGTGTTACATTGCGTGGAATTATTTGGATGAAAGCATGTTAGATCTAAGTACCCTTGAGCATGAATGTTGAATAGATTCGGTTAGTTTATTGCACAAATTATATCATCACAAGTGACATAAGTAAGGGACCATTCCGAACCCAACGGTTTGAGGTCTTCCCTTGCGAGGGGTGAGTGCGGCCTTAAATCTTTGTCCCGGTTCACACCGGGTGGCGACTCCATGTTATTTTGTACTTCCCAACTAGGCCGCGAGCCTAGAACAGCGTCGCCCAGGTTCTGTTGTCTACAGTCTGGCGACTCCACTGGGGATATTTTGAATCGGCCTCGAAATCATGTCTTGTGATGTGTATAATTTGTGCATTAGTTGACCATTTCTATAGTGGGTTGAGGGGGTTAATCAAAGGCTTTGTTGAAGCTAGGTGATGGTTGGGTGTCTTCCTTCACTCACTACCCTTCGGGGAAAAGCTGTGAAGGCACCTAGATAAATCATTACTTGTAGCTCGTTGTGACATACTAGTTTGGAGGACTCGTTGTTTATTCCTGACACCAAGCGATAAGAGCCTAAGGGGCTTGGGTACTTAAGAGAGCCTCGCTCCACCTTCCCTCTGGGGAATCTACAACGGGAAATCCATTCGACAGTTAGTCACACACCGTAACTCGTTGGCACGTACCGTAAGGTATAAAAAAAGGTGCACTCACTTGGTCGCTTGAACCCTTGAGTGGGGAGTCCTAGTTGTGGGTAATCCTTCGTCAAACGAGAGCCTTTGTCCGCGCCCCGTGAACCCACTTGTGAAACTTAGCCTTGAAAGAACCGGTAGTTATTTATTTTATGTTTGTGTGTTGGACCGCCGTCATTTGGATCCAGTTGGACCTTTTGTCAAAAGATGTGAACTTGTTGGGCCATTTAAACTGGGGCAAGTTTGTGTCCTTTGACAGTTGGGCCAAAAGCTTCTAAAATGCCGGTGGGCCACTTTGTGAATGGGCCTTTTATCATTTGAAGTCATTTAGCCATATCATTGTAAAGTGTAAACCTGTTGGGCCTTTTCAACTGGGACAAGTTTGCACCGCGCAATGGTGCGATTGAATGCTTTAAAATGATAATGGGCCAACTTATATATTCATGCATCGCATACATCTCATGCATACATGCATTATGTTAACCCTGTTGCCTTTAAAAGCCATGGATACCCGTTGGGTTAGAAAAAAAAAAAAAAGTCAGAGCATTCCTTGGGAAAATCCAGTATATCAGTCGGTTCATTGCAAAATTGACGTCAGTGTGTGAGCCTATCTTCAAGTTGTTGAGGAAAGACCAACCAGTAAAGTGGAACGAACAGTGTCAGGAAGCATTTGACAGAATAAGGGAATATTTGGTGAAACCTCCCGTCCTGAGACCTCCGAAACGGGGCAGACCTTTGGTACTTTATTTGGCTATTGAACCCGAAGAGTTGGGGGCGATGATGGTACAAGCTGATGAGACAGGAGTAGAGCACCCCATCTACTACCTCAGTAAGAAGCTGCTTCCGTACGAAGCCCGCTATCAGGAAGTAGAGAAGATTTGTCTAGCAGTAGTATGGGTGTCCAAGAAATTACGCCACTATTTCCAGTCTTACAAGATCCAAGTAGTCGCAAAGGAGAATCCTTTGAAGTATCTACATTCGGTGCCTTCACTAGTTGGAAAGCTGGGCAGATGGTTAGTACTGTTGACTGAATTTGACATCGAGTACCTCACTTCAAAGGTAATCAAAGGGTGAGCCGTGGCAGAATTCCTAGCCTTACAACCTGTTGAAGGGGATCAGTACAAGTTTGAATTCCCCGACGAAGAAATCCAAGCTATAGCAGTCCAAGGATGGAAGATGATGTATTTTGACGGAGCAGTGAACTGCAAAGGAGCCGGAATCGGTATTGTAATAGTAACCCCTGGGGGAGAGACTTTGCCTATGGCCAAGAGGTTGACGTTCAGGGTAACTAACAATATGGCTGAGTATGAAGCATGTGCATTCGGCTTGACTGCATTAATAGCCTTGAGAGCTACGAACGTGGATGTTTACGGAGATTCAATGTTGGTGATCCGACAGATGCAAGGAGAATGGGAGTTAAAAGAAGAACGGTTGAAGCCGTACTTATTCCACCTCAGAAACCTAGCACATGCTATCCCTAACTGCAAATTTCAGCACTTGCCTCGGGAAGAAAATCAGATGGCAGATGCATTGGCAACGCTAGCCGCAACCTGGGAGAATCCAGAGAAATTGGTGATGAGACCACTTGTGTTGACAACGGCCAGCAAACCGGTTTATGAGATAGAGAGGATCTTGGGAGTAGAGGTCGATGACGGAAAACCGTGGTATTATGACATCCAGAGGTATCTAGAACATGGGGAATACCCAGAGGAAGCGAGCAGAAAAGACAGAATCGCCATTCAGAAGTTGGCTGCTCAATATGTGAGTCTGAAGGGAGAACTCTACAAAAGGCAAGCGAACGGTGTTCAGCTGAAATGCTTGAGAAAGGAAGAAGCTCAGAAGATAATGGATGAAGTGCATGCTGGCGTCTGTGGACCGCATATGAACGGATTGAACTTGTCCCGCAAGATTGTGAGACAAGGCTTTTACTGGTCAACCATGGAAGCCGACTGCGCGAAGCTGGTAAGGCACTGTCATGATTGTCAAGCGCACGGGAATTTGAATCATTTGCCGCATACAGAATTGCACGGGTGTCAGAACCGTGGCCTTTCTCAGCATGGGAATTGATATGATCGGAGAGATTCGGCCGAATGCGTCAAACGGACATCGCTTTATAGTGGTAGCAGTGGACTACTTCTCGAAATGGGTAGAAGCCGAGTCATTCCGTAATGTCACGGCAAAACAAATGGCTAAGTTCATAGCCCGGAATCTCATATGCCGGTACGGTATGCCGCATCACGTGGTTACGGACAATGGAGTCCAGTTTCAGGGGAGAGACCAAGGCGATGTTACAGAGGTATGGGATAGGTCATCATAAGTCTTCACCATACAGACCGCAGGCTAATGGAGCAGTTGAGGCAGCCAACAAGACAATAAAGACGATTCTGGCGAAGATGACGGAGAATTACAAAGACTGGGCTGATAAGCTGTCGTATGCCTTGTGGGGATACAGAACTTCTGTAAGGACAGCAACTGGAGCTACGCCTTACTCTTTAGTCTATGGAATGGAAGCGGTACTGCCGGTGGAAGTTGAGATACAGTCCATGCGGGTGTTAGCAGAGAAGCAGAATTGCCTGAACGAGAATGGACCTCGCAGAGGTTTGAGCAGTTAGCATTGATGGATGAGAAGAGGATGAAGTCCTTGCATCACATGCAGATATATCAGAAGAGGTTGGCCCGAGCATTTAATAAGAAGGTGCGTCCTACCAAGATCAAGAAAGGTGATCTGGTACTTAAGCAGTCGAAGCCGTCGACGACAGACCCAAGAGGGAAGTTCAGACCAAATTGGGAAGGACCATACATTGTTCAGAAGGTAATGGGAAATGGAGCAGTGAGACTGTCGGACTTGGAAGGGAATGAGTTCACCGAGCCGATCAATGTTGACAGATTGAAGTTGTATTTTGCCTGAGGGACAGAAGACTGAATAGTCATCCGCAGAAGACCTAACCCAACGGGATAAAGAGAACTCATGCATGCATGCACACATATAACCCATTATTGCATTCCTTTTTTTGCGTGTTTTGTGTTTTTGTTTTTATATTCACAGGTATCGAAGAATAAAAGAGAAAGCGGCAAAGAAAGCCAATCAGAAACAGCGAAAGCACTGTATTGAATTTGGGAAGAAATCCTAGGGCTGAGGTCCACATCGGTGTTAAGATTCAGATGGTAATCTGAGGGTTAAGGCCCATTTTGAGTTTGAATTTCGGGTATGGATCCCGGGGGCGAAGCCCACATGGTCAGCAGTAAGGAGGAAAGAATTCCTTAGAGTAAGTGAGTAAAAAAAAAAAAGAGTGAGAGAGAAGTCTTTGATGGTTAAACATATGTCCGGTGATGACATTATGTGCTGTAGGGAGAAGCCTTAGAAGCGAGAAGCGCGAGACGCGCTCTTATCCGGTATTCTGAATGGATTGATCTCGGCTGGACTCATGAAGCACTTGATAAAGGTATCTCAACAGTAGAAGCCTGAGCGGTTGATGAGATGACTAGTTGAAGAGATGGTGGATCGGTGAATGACCGTTTGCCTGGATGTCCACACTGATTTGCCTTTGCTACGATACATGATATGGTTGGGAAATAAAGAAAGAAAAGTCTCTGCAATGAAAAGAAAAGAAATAGACCGCCTATAACCAATAAGCGTGAAGCTACCCATGGGCGAGTATTAGGACCACCATGAGGAGAAATGCTACCTTAAAGGGTAGTGTGTCAGTAAGAAAAGAAAATAAAAAGAAAAAGAAAAAAAAAAAAAAAAGAAAGAAAGAAAAGAAAAAATGAAAAAATGAAAAGAAGAGACGATGCAATAAAAGAAGACCATATCATGTTGAGTATGCTACAGTAATCACAGAATGTGACCCAGACATCCAGGTTGGTTAGACCCACTGATCCGATTCTCCGAAGCGAAATCATCGAGTTGGCTGACTTAAGGAATAAGCTGCGAAGGAGCCTTAGCACACACACACACTAGGAGTCTGGTTCAGATCACCCATTCAGGGGATGGGTTTGAGTATGTCGAATACTTTGAAGATTCTTTGGCTTTGACGCGAAGCATCCGTTGAGGACAAAAATATGTTTAGCTATCAAGATTATCTCAAAGAGAGGCACTACAGTGTGCAAAATAGAGAATCGGCATCAGTAGTAGACCTGCCGGGTATGGCATTCTATGGGCGAGGCCCACATTGGTTCAAATCAGTTTCAGCCAGGTACGGCACTCCGGGCATGGAGGTATCAGATCAGCAGGTACGGACATCCGGGTATGGAGATATCAGATCAGCCAGGTACGACACTCCGGGTATGGAGATATCAATCAGCCAGGTACGGCACTCGGGTATGGAGATATCAGATCAGCCAGGTACGGCACTCCGGGTATATGAGATATCATTCAGCCAGGTACTGCACTCCGGGTATGGAGATATCAGTTCACGCCAGGTACGGCATGTGGACATTCAGACATTTGTGGCACTCTAGGTACGAAGGCGCAGCGACACCCTAGGTACGGGGTTAGACTCGACATTGTGGCTCTCACGGAGACGTCACCGCGACACCCTAGGTACGGGTTAGCATCAGACATTTGTGGCACTCTAGGTACGGAGGCGTCACTGCGACACCCTAGGTACGGGGTTAGCACTCAGACATTTGTGGCACTCTAGGTACGGAGCGTCACTGCGACACCTAGGTACGGGGTTAGCACTCAGACATTTGTGGCTCTCTAGTACGGAGGGTCACGCGACACCCAGGTACGGTTAGCACTCAGACATTTGTGGCACTTTAGTACGGAGGCGTCAGCGACACCCTAGGTACGGGGTTAGCACTCAGACATTTTGGCTCTCTAGGACGGAGACGTCACCGCGACACCCTAGGTACGGGGTTAGCACTCAGACATTTATGGCACTCTAGGTACGGAGGCGTCACTGCGACACCCTAGGTACGGGGTTAGCACTCAGACATTTGTGGCTCTCTAGGTACGGAGCGTCACCGCGACACCCTAGGTACGGGGTTAGCATTCAGACCACAGCGACGCCCTAGGTACGGGGTTAGCACGCCAGGTACGGCATGTGGACTTTCAGACATTTGTGGCTCTCTAGGTACGGAGACGTCACCGCGACACCCTAGGTACGGGGTTAGCACTCAGACATTGTGGCACTTAGGTACGGAGCGTCATGCGACACCCTAGGTAGGTGGGGTTAGCACAGACATTTGTGGCTCTAGGTACGGAGGCGTCATGCGACACCCTAGGTACGGGGTTAGCACTCAGACATTGTGGCACTCTAGGTACGGAGACGTCACTGCGACACCCTAGGTACGGGGTTAGCACTCAGACATTTGTGGCTCTCTAGGTACGGAGGCGTCACCGCGACACCCTAGGTACGGGGTTAGCACTCAGACATTTGTGGCACTCTAGGTACGGAGGCGTCACTGCGACACCCTAGGTACGGGGTTAGCACTCAGACATTGTGGCTCTCTAGGTACGGAGACGTCACCGCGACACCCTAGGTACGGGGTTAGCACTCAGACTTTGTGGCACTCTAGGTACGGAGGCGTCACTGCGACACCCTAGGTACGGGGTTAGCACTCAGACATTTGTGGCTCTCTAGGTACGGACGTCCCTGCGACACCCTAGGTACGGGTTAGCATTCAGACCACAGCGACGCCCTAGGTACGGGGTTAGCACGCAGTACGGCATGTGGACTATTCAGACATTTGTGGCTCTCTAGGTACGGAGACGTCACCGCGACACCCTAGGTACGGGGTTAGCATTCAGACCACAGCGACGCCCTAGGTACGGGGTTAGCACGCCAGGTACGGCATGTGGACTATTCAGACATTTGTGGCACTCTAGGTACGGAGGCGTCACTGCGACACCCTAGGTATGGGGTTAGCACTCAGACAACCAACATCATCACTGCGGCACTCTAGGTATGGAGACGCAACCGCGACGCCCTAGGTACGGGGTTTAGCATTATCAACTCAGCACAGCAGGCAGACCAGGTGACAGCTGGCGAGCCAGGTAAGTAAAAATGCATTGCACGTACTTTGATAGGATTGTCATTGTCACACACTGCACAAGTCCCATCAAAGTGGGGGCGACTGTAGGCATTGCATTTTTACACATTAGCCCAATGATGAGTCTCGTATGGAGGCACTACTTCTTTAGTCATGAAAGTCGCGGAAAAGGGGGAAACGGACGTTGAAAGGGTAAAGTTGGAAAATAGAATTTTTGATGGATTTAATCTCGTTGTTTTCGCTTCGGTTGCTTGTTATACCTCCGTTTCTAAGCTCACCTTAGGCCCAAAACTCCCATAGACCACATACCTAACCAACCAAGCCCAAATACCCAAGTCAACCCAAGTCAAACCAAGTCAAACCAAATCCATGCCCAATGGATGTGATTCACGCCCAAGCCCTTTATTTAGGTATATGCATATTTATCACATGTTTAATCTTGTTAAATCCTTACCTAAATAAAAGAAATCAAATCAAATCCCTACCAAATCAAATCCATCCCAAATCCTAATTAGGAGATGCATTCCTTATTAGAAATCAATTAGGAGATTCCTTCCTAATCTAATTAGGAAAGTCTTCTCTCTTTGCCTATAAAAAGAGGCCTTCACCCCCCATTCAAGACCTAGCTCATACACCTTCTCTCACGCCCTAAAGCACTCTCTTAAGCCTCCATTGCACGCCCAAGCATCCCCCTGAAGCCTCCATTGCCGCACCTTCAAGATCCAATAGCCTCCATTGCCGCATCTTCCCTCCATCATCAACACCCTTCACGCCCAAGCCCTAAACTTAACCCTCCATTGCCGAGTTCCAGCCCCCATTCACAGCCCTAAAACACCCTCAAATAAACCTTATTCACAGCCCTAAATTCGCACTAAACACCCTCCAAACACAGCCCCATTCGCAGCCCCAAAACAGTCCCTGAAAACACCCCACTGCCTGTGAACTGCGCAGTTCACCTTCTGTTCTGGTCAGTTTTTGTTGCGTCCTTAGCCCACAAAACAGTCCTAAAATCACCTAAACACATCCCCAAAACCTCCATAAAGTTTCCCTAAAAAATCCTCACAAACGCACCTCCCTAAGCCTTCAAAATCACCCAAAACAGTCCGCTAAACCATCAAGACAGTGACCTGAAACGTAGCAGCGAAACAGCAGCGAAACGGACTTGAAACAGCAGCCCGAGCAGCAAAACAGCGAGGAAAGACGTTGAGTTGGTGAACTAAAAGAGTAGCGGATCATTCACCCTTCCAACGGACGTGTAACGCCCTTTCTTAGACGACAAAAGAGGTTAGACCTGAGGGCACCTTTCTACTTATCTTCTTTATTGTTGTTTTATTTATTTTGATATATAATTGCATGAGAGTCGTTTGAAGCATGATGTGATTGTTGGATGAGCGGGATATGTGTTCCCTTTTGTGGTATATCGGATGGAAACCCGGACGTAAATTCCATAGCCGATTCCGAATGGACGGTAGTATGGTCTGCACTCGGGATACAATGCCACGTACCACTTAAGATACACGTATCTCGTCTCATCCTAATTTGTATTTGAGCATGTTATAGTCTTTAGGTTATATGTTTATTATTTAAAGCATGGTTTAATTTAGTTTGTTATTTATTTGTTAAAGCATGTTTAGGTTGTTCATTATGCATGTTCTTAGTTTATGATGCGTTTGGGTAATGATTTATACATGTTGATTTAATGGTTCAATATGCTTGTTGTGTTACATTGCGTGGATTATTTGGATGAAAGCATGTTAGATCTAAGTACCCTTGAGCATGAATGTTGAATAGATTCGGTTAGTTTATTGCACAAATTATATCATCACAAGTGACATAAGTAAGGGACCATTCCGAACCCAACGGTTTGAGGTCTTCCTTGCGAGGGGTGAGTGCGGCCTTAAATCTTTGTCCCGGTTCACACCGGGTGGCGACTCCATGTTATTTCGTACTTCCCAACTAGGCCGCGAGCCTAGAACAGCGTCGCCCAGGTTCTGTTGTCTACAGTAATCCTTAAGATCCTAAGAAGGATTGTATCTTGTTTGTTATTACAGCTTTCAGTAATTTAATTTTCGGCATTTTGCATTTTATTTTCTTTACTTTTCCGTCTTTTACTTTTCAGAATTTTCCTTTTACGCAATTGTACTTTTCCTTTCTTTACTTTTCAGTTTTTTTACTTCAGAAATGCAGGAGGAACTCCCCCTTGTGGGGTAGAAGGAATGCTTTATTACTTGTGATTTAGGTGCAAGTGTTAACTGATGCCTTTTTCTATTTTCAGGAAACTGCAGATTGGAGAAACAAATGCCCACCTCGTCTCTCTACAACTTGCTGGTTAGAACGTCGTATTTCCAAAAGGCGTTGTGGAATGTGTTGGTTAAGGTTGAAAATTCATTTTCCCTAGCAGAATTTTTATTGTCCTTGTTATGGAGGGACGACGCAGAGATGTGCCAATCATCCTCGGAAAGAAATCTTGGCTACAGTTCGGAACCATTATTTGAGTACAAAAAAGGAGAATTTAACCATGAGGGTACAGGACAGGAAGTAGAGAAGTAACATTCAATGTTGTTTCAAGGCCATGAATTTCCCAGATGATGAAAAGAAGGAGGAATGTTTCAGACTTGATGTGATACCACAGTACCATTCAGAACTCAATGCAATGCAAGTTCTACTGACAAACTTAAAACATGTAATTGTCTGTGGAGCCTGAAGATAAAGGTTCTTTTGACTGAAAGAGCCAATTCTTGCACTACAAGAACATAAGAGAAAGAGACCACCAGCTCACCGGAATTGGAGGAATTTCACAATCAGCCTTTTGAGGATGCCAAATTGTACAAAGAAAAGAACACATGATGAGAAAATTAGTGCGCATACAACTGGAACCAGGGCAGAAGGTACTGTTTTAAACAAATCAAGTGTGAAATTCTTCCATGGAAGCCAAAATCACGGTGGTCAGGTCCATTTGTGATCACCAAGGTTTACCAGACTTAGAGCCGTTGAGGATACATGATCCTGACTCCAACAAAACTTTCAAGGTTAAAACAACAGGCGTGTTAAGCACTACGGGAGAGAATCGTTGATCGACAAAAAGAAAGTGTCACACATTCAATCCCAGCATTAACGTTCAGGAAGTCACGTCTAGCTGATGACTTAAAACTTAGCGCTCGCAGGGAGGCAACCCATACAATTTGTGTATATATTGTGATTTGATATGATTTAATTTTGTGTGTTTAGTTTTTGCAGATTAAGACATTTCAAGATGAAAGAAGCTCTTGCAAGTCTTCACAAGCAATTTCCTTCTCTCCCTCAAAAATCTCTGATGAAAGTTACAAAGCTTGCTTGGAACGAATGAGACTACTGATGATCAAAGGTATTCCTACTGATATTTGTTGGGTAATCGAAGCACAAGTCCTTCTAGCAGGTGAGTATTCTGAGATTTGTAGTTTTTATTTACCTGGTTTTGGAAGAAGCACCTATGCAAAGAAACGTAGAGCTAAGCAAATGGGTGTTTGTTACAAATGTGCGCGTTGGAATTGCAATACTCGTTGTCGTTCTTTAGGAATGGTGTCTGATAATCGTGAAGATAAAATTAAATTAATTAGGGATGGCTTGAGTAAGGAGTCTGTAGATGATATATCTTGACTTTTGAGACGTATCCCAGTGGATATGTTTATATAGCCATTCACAAGTTACACACACAATTCCAAAAAGAAAGACAATATTTAAGTATTGGGAATCTGACTCAAAAAGACCCTATTTGCCAATTTATAAGAAAATTGGATGGGAAGCTTGTCCCTGACGCATAGACGTCAATAAGGCTGTAAATTCATGTAAATATTATATCTCTTTGTCTTTTCCTAATAAATGTGATTTGTTTTGTTATTTTCTCCGACAGGGATCAGACCTTTTTTACTATCATGATTTATTTTACTATTTTGATATTAATCGTCCTTTGGAAGATACTAGTGCTATTATTTTTACTCACCTTTTTCAGGTATTATAAATTCAACTCATCATTGCACTTTTGAAGACATCCAGAGTAAAACATGGAAGCCACTTCAAGAAGACGAGTTGAAAACATCTGTGTGTTTTGCGGTAGTAGTCTTGGTACTAAACGACAATACGTAGAAGCATCACAAGAATTTGGTCGAGTCTTAGCTGTAAGAAATATGCACTTAGTATATGGCGGAGGCAATCTTGGAATAATGGGGATCGTTTCAAAGGCCGTACAGGAATGAGACAGTCATGTTTTGGGAATCATCCCAAAACCCTTCGCAGAAGCAAATCTTATTGAATCATCAAACGGAGAGGAACTGATCGTGCCAGGTATGTCCGAGCGTTTGGTAGAAATGATTAACCGTTTCGATGCTTTTATCGCTTTGCCAGGTGGCTTGGGTACATTAGAGGAAATTTTTATAGTACTATCTTGGGCGAACCTGAACATACACCAGAAACCAATTGGACTGCTCAACGTTGATGGATTTTATGATTTTCTTTGTGTGTTTCTTAATGATGCCCCGAGAAATGGGTTCGTGTCAAAACCTATGAAAGAACTCATTTTTACTGCCAGGTCTGCTCCAGATCTAATAGACCAACTCATAGCCTATGAACCACAAATTGATCCTATCCTTTCAAAGATAAAATGGTCTGATGATGATCGTGGTAAGAAGCGTCGAATAAATCTGGATCTTAACCTTTATTTTTCTTGTAGTAATTCAGCTAACCAGGTACTATCTTCTAAACTCTTCTTCTACTGTTTAAGACATTGGGGACAATGTCTCATTTAGGTTTGGGGGTGAGGAATAGTTAATAGTGGCGGTATCCTCATTAAGTCAGGTTTAACCAATTTAAATTGAATAACCAACCGTCCGGAATGGCGGTGTACTTGTTTGTATTGTGTTTTTATCTTTAGTCCAAAATTTTTTTTTTCGAAAAAAAAATTAATAAAAAATTTCAAAAACAAAGGCATATTTAAAGCTAGGTGATGGTTTTGTGTCTTCCTTCACTCACTACCTCTCTATAAGGAAAAGCTGTGAAGGCACCTAGATAATCATTCACATATAGCTTGTTGTGATAGACTAGTTTGGAGGACTCGTTGTTTATTCATGTCACCAAGCGATAAGAGCCTAAGAGGCTTGGGTACTTAAGAAAGCCTCGCTCCACCCTCCCTATGGGGAATCTACAACGGGAAGTCCATTCGACAGTTAGTCACACACCACAACTCGTTGGCACATACCATAAGGTATAAAAAATGTGCGTTCACTTGGTCGCTTGAACCCTTGAGTGGGGAGTCCTAATGTGAACAATCCTTCGTCAGCGAGAGCCTTTGTTTACACTCCTAAAACCCACATGTGAACCATAGTTATATGACCAGTAGAAGTTATTTCTTTATGTTTATGGTTTTGTTTTTATGTTGACTAAAAAGGTGAAATTGGTAAGAAATAGCTGTGTAAGGAATTCTCACTCCTGATACGTATTTCAAACCCATTTTTCGAAACAAGTTAATTTTTGTTTATTTCCTTCTGAATTATTTAATTTTTAAATTCTCCATAAAACTGACTAAAATGGATCTTCATATACTTAGTTGGCAGGTATTATCAACATGCATGGTAACATACGGACATGAGCTAAAATTGAAAAGTTTGTAATATTCAGTGCTCTAGTTCATTTGGAGGAATCATCTCAAAAAGTGATGGAATAAAAAAAAAACATCTGAGATCCGAGTTATTAAGTCTATAAGGGTGTTTTAACATCTAGTGCCCTAAAACCAACTGGTTTGGGAGTCACTGGCCCAAAGCTCGATACATGGATCAAAGATGCTGCAAAAATATATATATATCTGAAGTCTGAGTAATTAAGTCCGTAGGGGTATCTTAACACCTGGTGCCCTAAAACCAACTGGTTTGGGAGTCACCGACCTAAAGCTCGCTACATAGATTGAAGATATTGTATATAAATAAAAAAATAGAGAAAAAATCAAAGAAAAAATCAGAAAAATCAGAAAATTTATTCCATTACTACAAAAAGGTGTGAAATCTAATAAAACTTTAGGACAAAAATATTACTCTCTTATCAACTGCACTTATGACTGTTGTGGGCAAAAATAAATTGAATAATACTTTGTTAGCTGTGTATATGAAGAATGTATAAAATAATCGGAGAATTTACTTATTCAGTAATTTAGAATGAAACTAAACAACTAATAACTTGGAGTTGAAGTTTCATCTGAATAGTCACTAACTTCTTTATTCTCTTTTCTCTTGTCTTTTTGCTTTTGTGTGCATTAGTTTCACTACCTTTTTACTTTTATAAAATGTTTGTGGGTATCATTGCTGTAAACCCTCACGAGACTACAACTCGTCCACTAGGGACACCTAGGGGTTTAAAGGCTTGTTGCATATGCTAAATGCAACCGTGATCCCTACGAAAGTGGCTTAGTTAAATTTTATTATGTTATTTTATTTTGCTCGAGGACTCGCAAAATGTTAGGTTTGAAGGTGTGATGAGTGGTAAAACTATCACTATTTCCCACTCATTTAACTTAATATTTTGTATAGTTTCTTGAGTTTTGTGAATATTTTGATGTGTTTTGTGTTATTTTGTAGATAAATAAAGTTTCAGGACATTCTGGAGGTGATTTGGAGCAAAACTGTGAAATTTGGTGAAATTTGGCAAAAAGGGTATTTTGGTAATTTTGGGCGTCTCGACACCGAAACCCTTGGCATCCCGACCTCTAACGTGCACCGGAGACTGCTAATATGCGCCAGGTCAACAAGTCAAAGTTTCCAAGTTTGACTTTGCTAACGTGCATCATGCCACGTGTCATCATCACAAGCAATCTGCTAACGTGCACCACATGCCACGAGTCAAAAATTCACGAGCCTTTTTTTTAGCCACCATGCCACGTGTCGAAAATTCAGCGATCCAAAAAAAAAAATAATAATAAAAAAAAAAATCAGAAAAATAATAATAAAGAATTGGATTTTTTTGCCTATAAATTGAGTTTGATTTCTTAAGTTTCAAATGTACCTCATCCTCTGAAATCCTTATAAATAAATTGAGAGTTCTCTTCTTTAGTTTCTTTTATTCATTTTTATTTACGTTTTAGTAGTAGTAATTCTCTTCTATAAATAGTAGTTTTCATTCATCCATGAGGAGCTAACTTCTCCATGCTGAGGTAAAAAGGTAATTCTTTTACTTTTGCTATTTAGATTAATCTCCCTTAAAATATAATATATAAACTATTAAAAACCTGAATTAATAAATGATACCGACATAAGCCAGGACGGTTGGTTTAAGTTTATATTTCTGTTCCGCCTTATGGTTGGTATATTTGAATTTGACTTAATCAGGATACCGCCATTCCGGACGGTTGATTTAAAATATCACAAGATTATATATATTATTTTATGGGAGATATCTAAATAGTGAATAGTTGAAGTTAATTCCTTTTACCTTAGCATTTCTTTTTATTACTTTTCAGTAATTTCATTTTATGTCTTTTAAGTTTATATCAGCTTTAGCTATGTGTTGTAACTAAATTAAATATCTAGGGTTGTGATAAAATCTAATATCACCGGTTTTAAAAAGGGTTAGATTCTAGTTTGGGTAATTAAAGAGTTATTTGTTGAGTCATAATCTTAATGCCTTTTTATTAACTGATCACTAATAAAATTGAATAGATAAACCTAAAATGAACTAGACATAGGTACTTTAAGTTTAAAGACCTTATACTCAACAACCCACGATCTTCTTTAAGGATAGATAAACCTTTAATAGATTTCCTTACATGATAGGAATATACCTGTTAGGTGGGGGTAATCATAATTGGAATTCAAACTTAATAAATCTAGGTAATTTGGTTAACATAGACATATGATTCAATTGAATTAAACTAGGTATTTGTAAATGACCATCGGAAGAGGCTTTTACATAATTTAATATTTCAGATTAATAAATCAATATTTACCCAACTATGATTTAACTACTTCATCTTTTAATTAATATTGGAAGAATTAACAACCCTAGATAGTTTTAATTCTCATTAATCTACTCTCAATTTCTTTTACTTGTTTTAAATTTAGAATCATCATTATCCTTTCAAACAACTTGTTAGATATTAGTAATCACTTGACCTCATAAATTAATAGAATAGATATTAAGTCCTCGTGGGATCGATACTTTTTATACTACTTGAACGATACGTGCGCTTGCGTTATACGTGTGTGATTACGCAGCACACACGTATAACGCAAGCGCACGTATCGTTCAAGTAGTATAAAAATATCGATCCCACGAGGACTTAATTCCTACTATTGTTATTAATTGTTGATACTATTTATTTACAAATATCTAATTGATGGAGAAGGGAATTGATTGCTTGATTGATTTGGTTGATTGTAGATTTGCTAAATAAATAAATAAAAAGACAAAAGAAATTACTAAGGAAAATAAAAGACTCAAAGATCTAGGGTTGTGAATCTTTCTAATATCGTTAAAAAGATGAAGTGATTATTTTAAGTTTAAGTAATAAATCAGTTTACTAACCTGGAACACGAATTTATGTGAAAGCCTATGTCGATGGTCAGACACAAATACCCAGTTTACTCCAATTGAACCATATGTCTATGTCAATTAATTACCTTGATTCATTAAGTTTAAATTCCAATTATGGCTAGCCCCGCCCGACATGTATATGTCCATCCTGTAAGGAAATATATTAAAGGGTTATCTATCCTCAAAGAAGATCGTGGGCTATTAAGTCAAAGGTTGAAACCTAAAATCCCTATGTCTAGTTCATTTTAGATTTACAACATCAATCTTATTGGTGATCAAACAACAAGAAGCATTTAAGACTTATAAGTAAACCTTAAATTACTCAAATTATAAAATAACCTCTTATAAACCGGTGATATTAGATTTCATCACAACCTAGAAAACTAACTTAGTTATAACACATAATTATGACAAGTAAAAAAGACATAAAAATTACTAAAAAGTAAATACAGAAAAATAAATAAAATGCTAAGGTAAAAGGAATTAACTTCTACTATTAACTATTTAGATATCTCGCATAAAATAATATATAATCTTGTGATAATTTTACCAACCATCCATATAGGCGGTAACCTGATTAAGTCAAATTAAGATAAACCAGCCATAAAGGCGGAACAAGAAATAACCCAGCCATAAAGGCGGAACAATAATTAAACCAACCGATCAGTATGGCGGTATCCTCATTAAGTCAGGTTTTAAATAGTTTATATATTATATTTTAGGGAGATTAATCTAAATAGAAATAGTAAAAGAATTACATTTTTACCTCAACATGGAGAAGTTACCCTCGCATAGTAAAACGGTAAAAAGTAAAAATAAAATTACTATTCAAAAAAATAGAATTATTATTATTACTTCAGAACTTAATTAAAACTAACTATAAAACTGAAATTAAAAGAAACTAAGATGAAAACTCCATATTTACATCAGAGGATTTCAAGGAAAAGGTACATTTGAAACTGAAAATTCGAGCCGAATTTATAGGCCCCGGTAGACCTTGGGCGTCGCAACGCCAAGGGCTTTGGTGTCGCTACGCGATGACATGGCGCGACCTTATTGGTTGCTTGGCATCTCACCGGACATGTGGCAGGGCGGCTGAAAAATTTCGACTCGTTGAATTTGTGACACGTGGCATGCGACGCACGTTAGCAGATCGCTTGTGATGATGACATGTGGCACGACGCACGTTAGCAAAGTCAAACTTCTCAAATTCTGACTTGTGGACTCGGCGCACGTTAGCTGCAGCTTGGTGCACGTTAGGCGTCGCGACGCGCAAGGTTCGGGCGACGCGACGTGTAAAATTACAAAAATGCCCTTTTTGCCAATTTTCACAGTTTTGCTCCAAATCACCTCCAGAATGTCCTGAAACTTTTTTTTATCTACAAAATAACACAAAACACATCAAAATATTCACAAAACTCAAGAAACTATACAAAATATTAAGTTAAATGAGTGGGAAATAGTGATACATTTACCACTCATCACACCCCCAAACCTAACATTTTGCTAGTCCTCGAGCAAAACAAAATAACATAATAAAATTTAACTAAGCCACTTTCGTAGGGATCACGATTGCATTTAGCATATGCAACAAGCCTTTAAACCCCTAGGTGTCCATAGTGGACGAGTTGTAGTCTCGTTAGGGTTTACAACAATGATACCCACAAACATTTTATAAAAGTAAAAAGAAAGTAAAACTAATGCACACAAAAGCAAAAAGACAAGAGAAAAGAGAATAAGAAGTTAGTGACTAATTAGGTGAAACTTCTACTCCAAGTTTACTAGTTGTTTTGTTTATTTCTAAATTACTGAATAAGTAAATTCTCCGATCATTTTTACCATTCTCCATATACACAGCCAACAAAATATTAAACAACTCATTTTTGCCCACAACAGTCATAAGTGTAGTTGATAAGAGAGTAATATTTTTGTCCTAAAGTTCTATCAGATTTCACACCTTTTTGTAGCAATGGAATAATTTTTCTGATTTTTCTGATTTTTTTCTTTGATTTTTTCTCTATTTTTTATTTATATACAATATCTTCCATCTATGTAACGAGCTTTGGGTCGGTGGCTCCCAAACCAGTTGGCTTTAGGGCACCAGGTGTCAAGACACCTCTACGGACTTAATTACTCAGACTTCAGATATATATATATTTTTCTGTAATCTTTTTGATCCATGTAGCGAGTGTTGAGCCAATGACTCCCAAACCAGTTGGTTTTAGGGCACTAGTGTTAAAACACCCTTACAGACTTAATAACTCGGATCTCAGAGTTTTTTTTTTTTTTTTTTATTCCATCACTTTTTGAGATGATTCCTCCAAATGAACTAGAACACTTGATATTACAAACTTTTCAATTATAACTCATGTCTGTATGTTATTATGCATGTTGATAATACCTTCCAACTGAGCATATGAAAATCCATTTTAGTCAGTTTTATGGAGAATTCACAAATTAAATAATTCAAAAGGAAATAAACAAAAATTAACTTATTTCGAAATAGGTTTGAAATACGTCTCAGGAGTGAGAATTTCTTACACAGCTATTTCTTACCTATTTTTACCATGATTAGTCAAATAAAAATGCAAAATATTTTTATAATTTTTTGGAAAATTTTCAATTTTTTTTTGTATTTTTCGAAAAATTTTGGACTAAAAATAAAAATAACACACAAACTAAAAACAAGGTAGATTTTCTGTTGTAGATTCCCCAGAGGGAGGGTGGAGCGAGGCTCACTTAAGTACCCAAGCCTCTTAGGCTCTTATCGCTTGGTGTCAGGAATAAACAACGAGTCCTCCAAACTAGTCTATCACAACAAGCTACCGGTGAATGATTATCTAGGTGCCTTCACATCTTTTCCTTATAGAAAGGTAGTGAGTGAAGGAAGACACAAAACCATCACCTACTCCATAAACAGTAGAAGAAGAGTTTAGAAGATAAATACCTGGTTAATTGAAATTCTACAAGAAATTAAAGGTTAAGATCCAGATTTAACACCGACGCCCTTACCACGATCGTCCTCGGACCAATTTATCTTTGAAAGACAGGGTCAATTTGTGGTTCATAGGCTAAGAGTTGGTCTATTAGATCTGGAGCAGTTCTGGTAGTAAAAAGTAGTTCTTTCATTGGTTTTGACAACGAACCCATTTCTCCGGCATCATCAAGAAACACACAAAGAAAATCATAAAATCCATCAACGTTAAACAACCCAATTGGTTTCTGATGTATGTTCAGGTTCGCCAAGATAGAACTATAAAAATTTCCTCCAGTGCCTAAGCCACCTGGCAAAGCGATAAAAGCATCAGAACGGTTAATCATTTCTACCCGTCGTTCAGACATACATGGCACGATCAGTTCCTCTCCATTTGATGATTCAATAAGATTTGCATCTGCCAAGGGTTTTGGGATGATTCCCAAAACATGACTGCCTCCTTCTTGTACAGCCTTTGAAACGATCCCCATTAGTCCAAGATTTCCTCGCCATATATTAAGTGCATATTCCTTGCAGCTAAGACTCGACCAAATTCTTGTGCTGCCTCTACGTATTGTGGTTTAGTACCAACACTACTTCCGCAAAACACACAGATATTTTCAACTCGTCTTCTTGAAGTGGCTTCCATGTTTTACTCTGGATGTCTTCAAAATTGCAATGATGAGTTGAATTTATAGAACCTGAAAAGGGTGAGTAATAATAGCACTAGTATCTTCCAAAGGAAGTTTGTTAGCTAAACAAAACAAAAGAAATCGTGAAAGGTCAAAAAGTATGGATCCTGTCTACGAAAATAAAGATAATTACAACAGAAAAGCAAATCAAAACAATAATTAAGGCAACGGAATTATGTACGCAATACGACACTCGTTTGGTATATAAATCCATTAGGATGTGTCTCAAGATTTCATTCCTTACTCAGCCATCGCAAATGAATTGGTTCTCATCTTTATGATTGCCAAACATCATTCCTCTGTCTTAAAATAAAATGCTCGTTTGTGCTTTTCCCTAACAAATAACACACAAATTAAAAACTCTACAACATGTATACACAAAATATGAAAACAAAAATCACAACAAATTGCATGGGTTGCCTCTCTACTAGCGCTAAATTTTTTGTCTTCAGCCAGACGTGACTGAAATCTATCTGTCAAAGAGGTTTCAACATCGTTTTGGATGTCCGATTAAAGACACTCCCATGAGCGTTGCTTTTGAAAGGTCTCTTCCAACGGTAATGGGGTAAAAAGAGTTTTGTCTCATTCAGTGCTCGTGCCACCTTTTTTCTCCTTGTTGCTCTAGTGGTTCCTGAAAAGAAAGAAAGAAAATCAGGAGGTCTTGTATGATGCTTGACTTGGAATGGGATTTCCATTCTGTCAATCTTCTGGGCGATATCTTTGATTTGTATTCCCCGATACAGCGATGTTTCTCCTGAATGCTCTGGATTTTCAATTTGGTCAGACATTTGCTCTTCCTTTTGCTTTGCTTCTTGCTCCACCTTTTCTTCATAGATGAATTTTAGGATTTCTGTATTCAGCTCTTCATCTGTCATCTGTGAAATACATTTTTCAAAATTGTCAACCCGAGGATGAAAAGAAATGTCAGATTTTAGGTCTTCATCCTCTGATATGACTGGAAAGGATGGTTTATGAAGATCTTCTTCAAATATCGTTGCAAAACATGCTCCAAGATCTTCATTTTGAGGATGGAAAGTTTCATCCTTCCTTGTTGGTGCAGTTTGTACAAAAAGCTCAGTTTCTTCATCGTCGTCAGAGTCAGAATAATAAAAATCAAATTGAGACTTTGTTAGTGCAGACTCCTGAACTGATACCTCTGATTCTTGATACGCGCAACCTCGTCCTCTGTTATGATGTCATGATGAATCTCAGGATATTCGAAGGCTACTTTAGTATTATTTGAATTTGGCTCCGTGAGATATGTGATTCAGGTTCTCTGTTATTCTCTAACTTGGTTTGTCATCCTCTGTATAGACGCTGCTTGACTCTGAATTTGTACATCAAATTGAGCTTCTCGTTTCTTGAGCCAATATTTTAGCATGTCATTCAACTGATCTTCCTCTGATGGATCTGGTTCTGATGAATATCGTGGTAGATGGTGGATAAGATGGAAAATGTGATGATTCTTCGTACTTGAATGATTCCAAATAATTCTGCTACTCTGAAAGTATATACATTGATCGCTCGGTGGGTACCATCACAAATTACACATCTTCCCCATTCATTCTGATGAGAAAATGTGTTTCTTGGTTCTGACATCCAGTGATAGTCATTGGGCTGAAAAACAATGCCTATAAAACTAGACTGTTGCTCCCGGATTTGGGGTGTATCTATTTCTAGTAAATCCGTATTTTTCAAAATGTTCCATTTTTAATTCACCTGAAAAAACAAAAAGGAAGAAATAAAAATACAGATAAAATAAAGAAACTTAGATACAAGTAAATTAGATAGCTTCAAAATTAATACTCAAGAAAATAAGTCCCCAGCAACGGCGCAAAAACTTGACCCCCTGCGTAAAACACACACGATACGCAAGCGCACGTATCGTCAAGTAGTATAAAAATATCGATCCCACTTGTTGGATAATATGACCCATAGCGTCACTATTTGCACAGATCATTGTGTTGTTGTAGCAAATTAACTATGTAATAAGGAAATTGCACTCTCATCGTTTGTGATTAGATCACCATAGATATATAAATGAAGAGAGGTCCCTATGATTAGTTCCTGGACTGAGAATGATATGAGACAGTATCAGTCCCCAAAGGTTTAATCATTAAATATCCCTAGTCGTAGTATTATCGAGACTGGACATCGATAATGCGGAATAGACTAGTATTGCACTTGTGCGCGTTGTGAGGGCACAACGGCATAGTTCTCATATATATAAGTATTGGAAACAGCTTCGCTCTGGATAGACCCTTCGGAATCCCATTGGTATTATGACTAGGTGTCTATGGGAGGCCGAAATCAAGGTAGGTGTGTATAGTCTTAACCTGAGACTTACATCGCTAATACTTACGACAATCGGTAAACTTTAGTTTTGGTGGTGGGGGATCTTAACTGGTTCTGTGTTCACCTATTCTGGGTTTATCAGAGAATCGTAGTGTATTGGATGTGATGTCAAGACGGAAGTGTCACTCCAGTCATAATGGAGATGATGTCACGCAGGATACGGTATTAGTGCTCTTAAAGTGATGCGCATCCAATCGTGATATTATGACCAGGTCATGAATATCCGATTATAGAGACTAGTTACCAGACATCCGATATGTGTTTCGGACGGGGCAGACACTTATCCAGCCCCAGCCCTAGCACGTGATTATCCGATACTGGGCCGATATGCACAATACAATTGTATACTACGCTTGATACAGATCTAGATATTCTTTGATGAATATGTCCGGAGAACTTGGGAAGACTTGGTGCTTTGCTAGGAGTCGACCCTGTCTCGTAAATCGGTAGAACGTAGTACTTGGTACGTACGTGATTCGGGCACTCCGACGACCGTATTTACTGCCACTGCCAACTTATCCGGGGATCTCATGGGTCGCTTCCCGATAATCCACCGATGACGCACAACTTGCACTCTTGAATAATCTGGGATTATAATAGAAGAGAGAGAAAATTAATCTAGGATTAATAACGGAGATATTTTATCCGGGATAAAATGTCGTCTAAAGAGAGAGAACGATTAATTCGGAATTAATCGATGTATTAATATATTCGATATATTAGACGAAATTAGATTTCGACGCGGAATTAAAATTAGATTTTAATTCGGGCAAACGAGTTAATTAAGAATTAATTCGTTAGCGACGTAAATAATAATTTCGCCGGGGGCGATTATTTATTTAAATTCGATTGAATTAACGTCGCGACGTAAGCTCGGTATTTCGGAAATATCGAACCCGAACGCGTGAGTGCACGTGGGCCCACTTTCATTTGGGAACGTGTGGGGCCCACATGACACATGTCATTCTAATGCTTTGCATGTAGATTGTGTACATTGTACTCAATGTCATTGCATGTAGATTGTGTACAATGCACTCAATGTTATTGCATGGAAATTGAGTGTTTTATACTCTAAGCCATTGCATGTTATGTGTCATAATTTTATTATTAATTTAATAAATTATGGCATAAATATAAATTGATTTTTGGTAAATCATTTTAATAACATAACACAATTTCTTCTCTCTCTCTCAATTTTCTCTCCTCTCTCACGCCCATTTGAGCAAAGTGTTCACTGGTTTGGAACCAGTTGGGCGTGAGCTAAAGGGAAGCAAGAGTGGTTTCTCATGGTGAGAAATCAAGTGCTAGCACACTTACAAGTCTTGCGAAGGTGGTAGGGAGGTTCGACCATGAGACGGGATCCATCCGACGAAGCTAGGAGCTCCGTTTCTTCACTTAATTTTCTGTTTTGTAGGCAGTGGACTGCATGCAGTAGGCTTACATGGCAGTGCGTTTTTGGGCTTGAATCGTCTCCAAATCGACTCTACCGATCAATGTGAGTATTCCGCTACCTCCGTTGATGTGTTCACACATAATTTCATGTCTTGATTTGATCTTGGGACCTTAGAATTTACCAACAATGGCATCAAGAGCTAATGTTGCAAGCATGAAAAATGTAGGGCTTAAAATTTGGGTAAATGTTTGTTGAGCATGATTTGAATAAATTGCTTGTTTGAGTATGCTTATAACATGATTTTATTGCATTTTGGTTGGACCAATTTGTTGAAAATTGATTTGGAATAATTTTCCCCAAAATATTGATGTTGGCCGAATGGTGTGATGAATTGATTGAAGCATGTTCTTGTTAAATTTTGATGAATAAGAATGCTTACATGTATATAGAATGATGTTACATGGAATCAATTTATGAAAAATGCATTGGAATGTTTTTCCCCAAAAATTCCACCTTGGCCGAATGTGATATGCCCTAATTTGTCTTGGAATTTTGGTTTGTGACATTGGATGTGTAAAAATCAAATTGGATGGTGATTTGATGTCGATTGTAGGTTCGATTGGATCGAAACCAATCGGACACAAAATCCCTCCTTGGCCGAGAGCATGAAAGCATGTAAATGGGTTTGATTTTTCATTATGTGTGTTTGACATGTGATAATGAATTGAATATGATTAATAAGACTAATTTGGTGTTTTAAAAATGTTGATTTAGTTGATTAATCATATAATGCACTTTAGGTAATTAAATTGCGTAATTGGATTAGTGTAATTTAATTATTTAGGCTTAAATTGGATTTGGGCTTGAATTGTTGTATTTGGGGCTATTGGGCTTGATTTATCAAGTTTGGTTTAGGCCAAGTGGATTGGATCCAATTGGGCCCAAAACCTTAACCATAAAGCCCAATTGCGACTAATGAACCTTTAATGTTCAATTGGGCCTAATGGGCCAAGATTGATTTATGGGCTTATGGGGTAAATCCCGGATTGGACTTTGGTTATCGGTTTGACCCGAGTTGACCAAAAGTCCACGCCTTAAGAAATCAATCAAAAGCCCATTGGACTTTAATTGAATTGACGTTGGACGTTAATCGGTCTTTGAGACGCGTTACGACTAAATTTGGAATTTAAATCGAAAAGGTTTATTGAATAAAAGTGTAATATTTAATTTTGAATTGAATAGTGAATTAGTATTAAATACATGTTAAATTAGATTTAATGATGTAGTTTAATTTAATTCATGAATTCGTACTTTAGTACTTATTCGCAAAAACGAGTTTGACTCGAACAAAATCAAATCGTTGTTTGAACATTGGATGATCACTTAATTATCAGATTAATTAATTTGATTAGATTGATTGATAGCATGCTTATGTGTGTGAATACGTGGTTGTGTTGAATGAATAATGTATATCGGATGGATATTAGTCGGGTGGGCAATTTTAGAAATTGTTGTAATAAATTCGATTTATTAAATTGGACCTGCGTGTCCAGCCTTATCACCTTCTTTCTCTTTGTATTCTCTTCTCTTCACCTATTCCCCTCTATGTATATGAGGTTTCTTTAGAAGTGTAGTGTAACGGGTAGAAGTAGTACAAGTGCTAGCTTGAGTGAGAAAGGGAGAGATTTGATCTAGGATCAATGTGTTAAGTATCCATCCGCATATCATTATTATTTTATTTCATACTCGCTTTATTATGTATTTAGAATGCATGTTTTAGGGTGTATGATGATGAGACCTTAACAAAGATAATTAAATTGGTAGCCAATTTGCACGCGAAAAACCCTCATTTTATATTAAGCAAATATCCTTCCATTGAATGATTCTTGTTCAAGATCCGAAGTTGGCATTGGGTTGTTTTTGACCAAAGTCAAGACCTTTGTCAATCAAGGATGTACTTGAATCATGAGAGTTTTGTTGCATATCGGTGTCTTGTCCAATCGTGATTTTTATTGACCAAAGTCAGATCACTTTTTGTCCAATGACATTGATTACGAAACTTTCCTCGTCAATGGGTCCCGCTTAACTGGAATCATTAGGTTTTTGTTTGGCCAAAGCCAAGGCCTAAATGATTCAGAGGATATGGTTAGGAAAATGTATTGGATACATTGACATATACATATGTTTCGGACTTGGATGTCCACCTAACCCGATCTAGGAATTGGATGAGATCCAATTGATCTGTGAGATCTACCTAGTTAAATAGCATACAGCTTTTTATTGGCCAAAGTCAGGTTGTGTGTTATTTAATAGGATCCTAGCCCACTAGGAAACACGGTTTCCCGAGTACTCCACAGAGGGTTAGAGGCTCGACGAAAAATAGTGGGAGGCAAGTATTGAATTTGCAACATTCGTTCGAATACTCGCTAAACACGCTCATTTTTATTTACTCGTCATATTTATCAAAAGTATTAGTTGGACTAATATTTTATGTTGTTTTAAATTATATATATAGTTGGACTATATACAAACTCATTCAATATATAGTTGATTTTATAATTGGATTATAGTAATCAATATAATTGAATTAAATGATAGTTGATTTTATAATGGGATTATAGTAATCAATATAAAATAATAGTTGATTTTATAATTGGATTATAGTAATCATATAATTGAATTAAATGATAGTTGATTTTATAATGGGATTATGTAATCATATTAAAATTATAGTTGATTAAATAATTGGATTATTGTAATCATTATAATAAATAGTACCTTATAATTTGAAAATAGTTGGACTATTAAATCAAGTAAGAATTGAAAGGTTGAATATTTAAAATATATAATCCTTGGATTAAATGTTTTAAATGATTTAATTTTCAATTGGGAATTAATAATAGGTTAATTTATTTGATAAAATAACTTATTATTACTAAGCCCATAATTAAGCAAATAGTAGAGCATAAAGTCTTTGGAAGATTTATGTGATGATGACTTTAGTGCTTAATTAATATACTTACAATAAATCTATCTTTAGATTTAAAAGTATTAAAATTGCAATTAATATTCTTGGAGAATTAATTGACTATTCTAGTGGAGAAAAGTCAAAGTTTGCAATTGGGCATGTAGCACAAGGTGCACATCGTTTCGATATTCCGAAACCCAAGGCTTGGCCAAAGGTTTGTGAAATATTGAAAAGGATAATTGACATATCCCAAAGTGACTACCATTTGGATATGGAAGACAGAAGGAATTAAAGAAAGGGCGAGGCTCTAACTTTAAAATATTTGTCAAAGTTATGTTCACTAGTAGTATTAAAATTGGATTTTAAATACTTAGTGTGGTACATAAAATATATGTATTGACGTTCAGAATCCGCTGTGAGCTGGATACTGGCTTCAAGCCGAGATTTCTCTGCGAATCGGAAACGGGACGAAAGTCGCTGTTTCGACGACCGATACCTAAGTTTAGAACTACCCTTTGGGTATGTACTTAAATTAGGAAATGTTATAATGTAACTAGTTTAACTAGAGACATTATCTCTATATCAGTGTTTAATCCATTGCGGATAAAACCTTTATATTCTAGAACACTAAAGTGTTTCAATATATAAAGATGATACTGAGATAAATACATGGATGTAATAACAGAATTTATATTTTGAATATAAATAAAATCTCAAACATATAAAATGACAAATAAATAGCTCAAATTGATTTGATCAATGGAGACTTATTTGTGGCATTGTTGTCTGGGACACAATTAAACAAGACTCGTATATCCACACTTTTGAAGAGTGGGTACTAGGACTGATTTGACTATTCAAATAAGGTCTACGAATCTAGTTTATTAGGTTAAATACCTAAAATACTATTTACTTTACCTTGTTAATAGTAAAAGGGCCACCGATCTGTTAGCCCTATTCATGGTGAAGTAAGTGGGCCCATATCTAGCTAGGCTAGATGTGAACATGAATATTTCGTGACCTTAACGGATGTGACATCACGTTGTGGTTATGTGTTTCTTTTGAAGAACACAGATCGGAAACTTTAGAGTTTCGACACGAAGTAGACAAACAGATCGGCTATAGTATTATTCCGCCACGGTGAAACCGTAATGGAAAATACTTAAGCAGTAAGTTTCATACGTAAATGAAAGAGTACGGTATTCTTTCGTATGAGGACTCCTCCCGAGACACGTCAGTAAGACGGTGTGCCGAACCAAAAACCGAATTTTGTTGGACATAATAAGGTTTATCACGAGTCGCTCTGAGCTACTATTTCCTTCAACAGGATATGTATTAACAGTGCAAAACTTATTTAGAATAAGGTTCCATATAAATCTGTTTGACAGATATCATATAGGATATGAACAGGGAAGAAACGAGGTTTCTCATTCCTGATAATTTGGGTATGCGAGGCATAGCGTTTGGATGATACCAAACTAAGGACCCAAATTGGATAAGTGCCAATATAAGTTATCCTAAGGGAAACCTTAAATATAGTACTTGTAAATCCCACATGAGAACAATGTAATTGTTGCTCACCATGCGGTTTTCCTGAGAGGAATACCGATATGCAGTGGTCAGTGGGAGGATAGTGATACTCGATGAAAATCGGAGTAATACTGATCAAGGCACGAAGTCCGTAATGGAACACAAATAGTTCATCTATGATGAAACTATACCATTAATCTTCAAATACACAAGAAACTAGTAGATCGGATAGAGTCAGAAAACAACCTAGGGTATGGGTTTCTGATCTCACCCCATAAAGATGTCAATCTTATGGTGGTGTACCATCCGACTACGTTTAGAGGAAGTGATACGAGGTATCGACTCCCTGTTATGGCAAAGTGCCATGAGTCCGAAATGGATTCCATGTATAACAACTATGTTTGGATACTAGTTGTTGTACCACAAGGCGTTGTGCCTATGGTACATTAAAGGTCTTCAAGGAAGACATACATGGAAGGCAACATACCAACGTGCAAACCTAAGGTTTTGACGGAAAGGTAGCGTTATCAACATTATGTTAATAACGGTTCAACCTTTTTACCTGTTGCCATGATAAATCCATTTTGAAGATGCTTGTTGATAACTGTATATTTCATTGATGAAATATGTCAGTTACAAATCAAAATCGCTTTCCTGAAAAGGAAACCTTTTGGAGGATGTTTACAACATCCTGACGATTTTGTATAACCGACAAACCAGGTTTGCGGGTTATTCGATCCATGTTTGGATTGATGCAAGCATAAGGTTCTTGGAACTGTCGTTTTGAAATAATCATAATGGTTTATGATTTGACTCAAAACGAAATAATTCTTGTGTATATAAGGAGGTTAGTGGGAGAGCGCACTGACAGTGAAATTCCCATAAAGCAATTGGTGAAAGCTTGGCTTTCATAGATATTCTTTCAATAGAAATTCTCCGTAGAATTCTGGGGAGTAACAACCTTTATTCAGGGAATAAAGATCTACTGGGATAGATTTGGAGTTGTTAAACACTCTCTGGGAAATTGTACATTTAAAATGTACTTGTATTGGTGTCTCATACGCTTCGAGCATATGGAGTCACAATCGGGTCAATCCAAGTGACAGTCACTGGATTGAAGATTAAAGAACATCTGTTAGTATCTGAGAGAACTAAAGATGTTGTCTTAAACTATGGAGATGGAGAACTTGAAGTGACTGGGATCACTGCTGCAAGTTTCCAAACCGGTAAATACTGCGGTACTATAAAGTTTGAATAACAGGGACAGTGAGCTGGAAATCTTCCTAGCAAGATAACTGTTGCCGAATAAACAACAAATGCGGATCATTGCTGCAGCTGAGGCAGCAATAGAAGACCATCTGGGTAGAAAATAAATCTAATAAGATTAGATAAAGTTCTGTTAGCAGCTGAGCTAGGCGTCAGCATAGGCTAAGGAATTAAAGGTCTCATCGACGATCCAGATATATACTTCTATCATCTGATTCGTTCGGATCATACATCGTGGCGATGTGATGATCGTGTAAATCGCGTCAGACGATAATTAAGCAAATCCGCTGACGAAAACCTTTCCTCAGCAATTTGAGCGAATTGTACATAGTTCGAGTGTAGGACACTTGAGTGACTCGCTACGTGCCAAGTGGGAGATTGTTGGATAATATGACCCATAGCGTCACTATTTGCACAGATCATTGTGTTGTTGTAGCAAATTAACTATGTAATAAGGAAATTGCACTCTCATCGTTTGTGATTAGATCACCATAGATATATAAATGAAGAGAGGTCCCTATGATTAGTTCCTGGACTGAGAATGATATGAGACAGTATCAGTCCCCAAAGGTTTAATCATTAAATATCCCTAGTCGTAGTATTATCGAGACTGGACATCGATAATGCGGAATAGACTAGTATTGCACTTGTGCGCGTTGTGAGGGCACAACGGCATAGTTCTCATATATATAAGTATTGGATACTTGTGCAAGTGCGATAGGAGGTCGTGTTTCACCGATGGTACGGGAAACAGCTTCGCTCTGGATAGACCCTTCGGAATCCCATTGGTATTATGACTAGGTGTCTATGGGAGGCCGAAATCAAGGTAGGTGTGTATAGTCTTAACCTGAGACTTACATCGCTAATACTTACGACAATCGGTAAACTTTGTTTTGGTGGTGGGGGATCTTAACTGGTTCTGTGTTCACCTATTCTTCTGGTTTATCAGAGAATCGTAGTGTATTGGATGTGATGTCAAGACGGAAGTGTCACTCCAGTCATAATGGAGATGATGTCACGCAGGATACGGTATTAGTGCTCTTAAAGTGATGCGCATCCAATCGTGATATTATGACCAGGTCATGAATATCCGATTATAGAGACTAGTTACCAGACATCCGATATGTGTTTCGGACGGGGCAGACACTTATCCAGCCCCAGCCCTAGCACGTGATTATCCGATACTGGGCCGATATGCACAATACAATTGTATACTACGCTTGATACAGATCTAGATATTCTTTGATGAATATGTCCGGAGAACTTGGGAAGACTTGGTGCTTTGCTAGGAGTCGACCTTGTCTCGTAAATCGGTAGAACGTAGTACTTGGTACGTACGTGATTCGGGCACTCCGACGACCGTATTTACTACTGCCAACTTATCCGGGGATCTCATGGGTCGCTTCCCGATAATCCACCGATGACGCACAACTCGCACTCTTGAATAATCTGGGATTATATAGAAGAGAGAGAAAATTAATCTAGGATTAATAACGGAGATATTTTATCCGGGATAAAATGTCGTCTAAAGAGAGAGAACGATTAATTCGGAATTAATCGATGTATTAATATATTCGATATATTAGACGAAATTAGATTTCGACGCGGAATTAAAATTAGATTTTAATTCGGGCAAACGAGTTAATTAAGAATTAATTCGTTAGCGACGTAAATAATAATTTCGCCGGGGGCGATTATTTATTTAAATTCGATTGAATTAACGTCGCGACGTAAGCTCGGTATTTCGGAAATATCGAACCCGAACGCGTGAGTGCACGTGGGCCCACTTTCATTTGGGAACGTGTGGGGCCCACATGACACATGTCATTCTAATGCTTTGCATGTAGATTGTGTACATTGTACTCAATGTCATTGCATGTAGATTGTGTACAATGCACTCAATGTTATTGCATGGAAATTGAGTGTTTTATACTCTAAGCCATTGCATGTTATGTGTCATATTTTATTATTAATTTAATAAATTATGGCATAAATATAAATTGATTTTTGGTAAATCATTTTAATTAACATAACACAATTTCTTCTCTCTCAAATTTCTCTCTCTCCTCTCTCACGCCCATTTGAGCAAAGTGTTCACTGGTTTGGAACCAGTTTGGGCGTGAGCTAAAGGGAAGCAAGAGTGGTTTTCTCATGGTGAGAAATCAAGTGCTAGCACACTTACAAGTCTTGCGAAGGTGGTAGGGAGGTTCGACCATGAGACGGGATCCATCCGACGAAGCTAGGAGCTCCGTTTCTTCACTTAATTTTTCTGTTTTTGTAGGCAGTGGACTGCATGCAGTAGGCTTACATGGCAGTGCGTTTTTGGGCTTGAATCGTCTCCAAATCGACTCTACCGATCAATGTGAGTATTCCGCTACCTCCGTTGATGTGTTCACACATAATTTCATGTCTTGATTTGATCTTGGGACCTTAGAATTTAACCAACACCCACGAGGACTTAATTCCTACTATTTTATTAAAATTGTTGATACTATTTATTTACAAATATCTATTGAGGGAGAAGGGAAATTGATTGCTGTGTTGATTTGGTTGATTGTAGATTTGCTAATAATACATAAAAAGACAAGAAATTACTAAGGAAATAAAAGACTCAAAGATCTAGGGGTGTGAACTTTCTAATATCTTTAAAAGATGGAGTGATTATTTTTAGTTTGTGTAATAAATCCGTTTACTAACCTGGACACGGAATTTTATTTTTAAAGCATCTGTCGATGGTCAGACACAATACCCAGTTTAACTCCATTGAACCATATGTCTATGTCATAAATACCTTGATTCTTAAGTTAAAATTCCATTATGGCTACCCTCGCCCGCATGTATATGTCTATCCTGTGAAATCTATTAAAGGGTTATCTTCCTCAAAGAAGATCGTGGGCTATTAGTCAAATGTTGAAACCTAAATCCTCTGTCTATTCATTTAGATTTCCCCAAATCAAATCTTATTAGTGATCAAACAACAAGAAGCATTTGAAAAGACTTATAAGAAAACCCTTAAATTACTCAAATTAGAAAATAACCTCTTATAAACCGGTGATATTAGATTTCATCACAACCTAGAAACTAACTTAGTTATAACACATAGTTATGACATAAAAGACATAAAAATTACTAAAAAGTAAATGTAAAAAATAAATAAAATGCTAAGTAAAATGAATTAACTTATACTATTAACTATTTAGATATCTCCCATAAAATAATATAGTAATCTTGTGATAATTTTACCAACCAGCCATATAGGCGGTAACCTGATTAAGTCAAATTAAGATAACCAGCCATAAAGGCGGAACAAGAAATAAATCAGCCATAAAGGCGGAACAATAATTAAACCAACCGACCAGTATGGCGGTATCCTCATTAAATCAGGCTTAAATAGTTTATATATTATATTTTAGGGAGATTAATCTAAATAGGCAATTGTAAAAGAATTACCTTTTTACCTCAGCATGGAGAAGTTCCTCGCATAGTAAAACGGTAAAAAGTAAAAATAAAATTACTATTCAAAAAAGAGAATTATTATTATTTCAGAACTTAATTAAAACTAACTATAAACTGAAATTAAAGAAACTAAGAAGAAAACTCTCTATTTACATCAGAGGATTTCAAGGAAAGGTACATTTGAAACTGAAAATTTGAGTCGAATTTATAGGCCCCCGGTAGACCTTGGGCGTCGCGACGCCAAGGGCTTTGGCGTCGCTACGCGATGACATGGCGCGACCTTATTGGTTGCTTGGCATCTCACCAGACACGTGGCAGGGCGGCTGAAAAATTTCGGCTCGTTGAATTTGTGAGACGTGGCATGCGGCGCACGTTAGCAGATCGCTTGTGATGATGACACGTGGCACAGTGCACGTTAGCAAGTCAAACTTCTCAAATTCTGACTTGTGGATTCGGCGCACGTTAGCAGCAGCTTGGTGCACGTTAGGCATCGCGACGCGCAAGGTTCGGGCGTCGCGACGCGCAAATTACAAAATGCCCTTTTTGCCAATTTTCACAGTTTTGCTCCAAATCACCTCCAGAATGTCCTGAAACTTTATTTATCTACAAATACAACCAAAACACATCAAAATATTCCAAAACTCAAGAAACTATACAAAATATTAAGTTAAAGAGTGGGAAATACTGATACATTTACCTCTCATCAGCAGATCCTGCACATCAGTACATATTTGAGTACCACAACCAGAATCAAAAATCCAATTTTTAAAACTAGTAGTAGACATGTTTATTTCTATAACAAACATATCTGAAGCCGGTGCCTTGCCCGCTTTGATTTCCTTCATATGTGTCTTGTACTCGCGGCAGTCACGCTTCCAGTGACCCCACTTCCCGCACTGCAGACATACATCTTGGGATTGTCCTTACCCTTCCCAGAAGGTTTTGACGATTTGGCCTTGCCCTTCTTTTTCTTCTTCTTCTTTATACTTCCAGTTGCCTTGGGCCAAGCCCTAGGAGTCTGAGATGTTGAAGCGAAGTGCGCCTCGCGCTTCTTTCCTTTTAGGAGATCTTTTTCTGCTTCGCGCAGTGTGGACATCAACTCTCCAAGAGTTTGGTCTTGGTTCATCATATTGTAGTTCATAATGAACCCACTCCAAGTGTCGGGGAGAGACTGTAAGATCAAATCTATAGAAGTCTCAGCCTCGAAGATAATGCCCATATGTCCCAACTGCTCAATGTCAGCAATCATCTGTGACACATGGTGCTCAACAGATGTACCCTCTGACATGCAAGCACGAAAGAGCTTCTTCTGTAACTCATATCTCTACGATCTAAGATTAGATCGATGAAGATCATGTAACTTCACCATCTGATAGGGATCCAATCCCTTGTTCTGACGACGGAATGTTTGAGTCATAGCAGCAAGCATTATAGATTGAGCAGTGAAGTTGTCATCGCTATGAGTCTTCCAAAGCTCTAGCTCAACTATTTGATAAGATCTAGGCTTAGGCGTAATAGGTCTCTCTATAGTTTAGACATTGTCGCCTATGATAATATCTCTAATGCTTAACTTTCCTGTCATCTTAATTGCAATAGTCAATCTATTCAATTAATGATGTATGGGTACAGTCTAACTGTTACAAGAAAAATAATAAAATATTAGCCCAACTAATAAATATAATTGACGAAATATTTTGAAAGCGCGTAAAGCCAAGTATTTGAACGAAATTGAAAATTCAATACTGGCCTCCCACTATTTTTCGGCGAGCCTTTAACCCTCTGTTGAAGACTCGGGAAACCTAGTTTCCTAGTGGGCTAGGATCCCGTTAAATAACACACAACCTTGACTTTGTCCAACAAGCTGTATGATAATTAAATAGGTAGATCTCTAAGATCAATTGGATCTCATCCAATTCCTAGATCCGGTAGGTGGACCTCCAAGTCCGAAACATATATACAATATATATGCCAATATATCCAATATATTTTCCTAACCTTTTTCCTCTGAATCAACTAAGCTTTGGCTTTGGCACAATAAGCTTAATGATTCCAGTTAAGCGGAACCCATTGACTTTGGAAAGCTTGTAATCGATGTCGATGGACAAGAAGTGATATTGACTTTGGCCAACAAATCACTACTTGGACAAGACATACGATATGGAACAAAGCCTTCATGATTCAAACACATCCGCGATGGACAAAGGTCTTGACTTTGGCAAACAAACCAATGTCAATCTAGGATCTTGAGAATGAATCATTCAATGGAAGGAAAATGCTTAATATTTGTTGAGGGTCTTTCGCGTAAATTGGCAACCAATTTATTATCTTTGATTAGGTCTCATCATACACCCTTAAGCATGCATTCTAAAAGCATAATAAGGCGCGGTAAATAAATTAATAATGATATGCGGATGGATATCTCACAAATTGTTCCTAGAACAAATCACTCTATTTCCTCTCCCTGGCTAGCACTATTCTTACTTCTACCTAATTACATAATACAATTAAAGAAACCTCATTAACATTGAGGGGAATTAGGTGAGAAGAGAATTACAAAGAATCGAGAGATAAGGCTGGACACGCAGGTCCAATTTAATAAATTCTAAATTTACAATAATTTCCAAAATTGCTCTTTCCCTTCTAATATCCATCTGATATACATTATTCATACAACACATCCATGTATTCACACAAAGCATGTTATTCAATCAATCTAATCCAATTAATTAATCTTTGAATAAAGTGATCATCCAATGTTCAAACAACGATTTGATTTGCGCAAGTCCAACTCGTTTAAGAATAAGTACTCAAAGTACGAATTCTTGAATTATATCGAACTATAATTTTAAATCTAATTTAATTTGTATTCAATACTAATTCTATATTTAATTCCAAATTAAATAATTACACTTTTTAATGCGCCTTTACGACTTAGATTCTAAATCTAATCTTAATGGGTCTCAAAGCCCAATTAACATCCAATGTCCATTTAATTAAAGTCCAATGGGCTTTCAATTAATTTCTTAAGGCATGGGCTTTGGTCAATATGGGTCAAACCCAAATACCAATGCCCAATTAAGGAACCACCATATTTGCCAAGAAATCAATTTTGGCCCATTAGGCTCAATTAAATTTAAAAGGCCCATTTGTTATATTTGGACTTAATGGAATGGTTTAGGCCCAATTTGGATCCAATCCAATTGTCCTAAACCAACTTGGCCCAACCAAGCCCATTAGGCCCAAATACAACATTTTTAGCCCAATTCCAAATTAAGCCCAATTAATTAAATTCTAAAATTCCAAATTTCACAATTTAATTAATTAAACTGTTTAGCCATAATTAATTATTTAAAGATACATTTCCAAAATACTAATTTAATCAATTAATCATGCTTTATTTTAATCAATACATGTACAACATTATTGAAACAAAATCAATTCATTTTCATGCTATATTGGTCACGACAATTAGGGATTTATATCATTAATTTTGATTTTAATCCAATTAAATCACAAATCAATTTATACATGTCTTTAAACACATTCAATGGTCTAAAAACAAAAAATTACCATGACTTTAGGGCACTATAACTTTCGGCCAAGCCTAAGTTTTGGGCAAAATTAATCCAATTAATTTTTCATAAAATTGATCATGCATAACTCTAAGTTATCAACATACAGGCATACTCAAACAAACAATTTGATTAAAACATGCTCAAATCAAAAATACCCAAATCAAGATTATAAACCCTAAATTCAATTTCATGTTCAATAAGGCTCATGATACCATTGTTGGGTTTCTAAGGTCATCCCAAGATCATATAAATCATGAAACATGTGAATACTCAAAGTAAGAATGACGAAAACATACTTACAATGAACGGATGGATGGTTGTGTTGATAACGAAAATTTTTCTTCATTTGAAAGTCTTCAAGCTTTCCTTTTTGAAGTGGTGTTGTCCAAGCTCCAAGCTTTGAGATGGATTCCAAGCTCTTGGGAATGGTTTCCCTATTACCTTGTATAATCCCCTTAAGTGTGCTAGCACTAATAAAAATTTGCAACAAATCTTCCTTATTGTTCTTGCAAGTTTCGGCCAAGAGGAAAGATAAAGGGAGAGTATTTGTTTTTCTTTTGTTTTTGTTTCTAAAAAAAATACAAATAAAATGAGAAAGTCAAAACCAATTTTGGTATATCATTTACAAAAATTCAAAACAAATTTTGGAGGGAAAATTACATTAATTACTCCCAACTACTCATATCACCAATAGTGAGTAGATGTCAATCACTCAAAGTTGACAAGACTTCCATCACTGAAGTGACATGCGATGTGACTTGCGATGTGACTTGTGGGCCCCACTTTAATTCAAAATCCGAGTGGGCCCGCAAACACATCCCGGGCTCGGGTTCGTTAATTTCGAATTAACGAATTTTCCATTGCGACTTAATTAAATCAAATTTAATTAAATAATTATGCCTAGCAAAATTACCGTTAAAGTCGCTCGCGAATTAATTCTAAATTAATTCGTTCGTCAGAATTAAAATCCAATTTTAATTTCTCGTCGAAATCCAATTTCATTTAATATATCGAATATGTTATTTTATCGAATAATTCCGAATTAATCGTTCTCTCCATTATAATAGTATTTTATCCCAAATAAAATCTCTCCGTAATTAATCCCAGATTAATTATGTTCGAATCATACGTCATCGGTGAATCTTCGGGAAGCGACCCATGAGATCCCTAGATATGTTGGCAGTAAATCCGATCATCGGACTATCCGAACATGTGCGTATCTCGTACCACATTTTTATCGATTTACGAGACATGGTTGGCTTCTAATAAAGCACCGTGCCTACCCAATTCTCCAGAAATATTTTTAAAGGAATATATAATCTATGTCAGGCGTAGTATACGTAGTATTGCGTATTGTGATTCAGTATCAGATGTCACATGGAAGACATAGGGCTGGAAAAGTGTCTGCCCCGTACGAAGCATATATCGGATCACAAGCAACTAGTCTCTTTAATCGGATAATCATTACCTTGTTCTGTATCCCTGCGTGATCATCATCTCCATATGGCTGAAGTAATACTTCCATCTTGACATCACACCCAATACATTACGATTCTCAATAAACCCAGAAGAGGCGTACACAGAACCTATTAAAGTCCCGGAGGAACAAAACCAAAACGTATTGATTGTCGCAAGTACTAGCGAAGCAAGTCTCAGGTTAAAACCAAATACACCTACCTTGATTTGGATTCCAATAGACACATAGTCATACTACCAATGGGATTCCGAGGGGTCTATCCAGAGCGAAGCTGTTTGTATACCATTGGTAAACACAACCTCATATAACACTTGCATAAGTATCCAATACTTAAATATATGTGAACTATGTTGTTACGCTTCCATAACACGCACAAGTGCAATACTAGTCTATTCTGCATTATCGAGGTCCAGTCTCGATAATACTACGACTAGGGATATTTAATGATTAAACCTTTAGGGATTGATATTGTCTCATATCTTATAATCCGGAACTAATCATAAGGACTTTTATCATTTATATATTTAAGTAATCAAATTACAAAATGATAAAATGCAATTTCCATTGTCACATAGTTAATTTGTACAAAAACTACAATATCTTTTACAAATAGTGACGCTATGGGTCATAATTGTCCAATATTACTGTTAACTAATAATTGTCATGTGGCAAGTACTGGTGCTATTATTTTACACACCCTTTTCAGGTGTTATAAATTCAACTCATAATTGCACTTTTGAAGACATCCAGAGTAAAACATGGAATCCACTTCAAGAAGACGAGTTTAAAACATATGTGTGTTTTGCGGTACTAGTGTTGGTGTTAAACCACAATACGTAGAAGCAGCACATGAATTGGTTCGAGTCTTAGCTGCAAGGAATATGCACTTAGTATATGGCGGAGGCAATGTTGGACTAATGGGGATCGTTTCAAAGGCTGTATATGAGAGAGGCAGTCACGTATTGGGAATCATCCCAAAACCCTTGGCGGAGGAAAATCTTATTGGACCATCAAACAGAGAATAGCTAATTGTGCCAGGTATGTCTGAACGATTGGTAGAATGATTAACCGTGCTTATGCTTTTATTCCTTTGCCAGGTGGCTTGGGTACATTGGATGAAATTTTTACAGTGTTATCTTGGAAAAACTTGAACATACACCAGAAACCGCTTGGACTGTACAATGTTGAAGGATTTTATGATTTTCTTTGTGTATTTCTTGATGATGCCCTAAGAAATGGGTTCGTGACAAAATCTATGAAAGAACTCCTCTTTACTGCCAGAACTGCTCCGGATCTAATTGACCAAATCTTAGCCTATTAACCACAAATTGACCCTATCATTTTAAAGATAAATTGGTCTGAGGACGATCGTGGTAAGAGGCGTCGGATTAATCTAGATCTTAACCCTTAACTTTTCGTGTAGAATTTCAGTTAACCAGGTACTATCTTCTAAACTCTTCTTCTATTGTTTAAGACATTGGGGACAATGTCTCATTTAGGTTTGGGGGAGGGAATTAGTTGATCAGTATCTTGTTTATAGTCCAAAATTTTTTGAAAAATAAAAAAAAATTGAAAAATTTTCAAAAATTACAAAAATATTTTGCGTTTTTGTTTTTATTTTGACTAAAAATGTGAAATTGGTGAGAGATAGCTGTGTGAGGAGTTCCCACTCATGAGATGTATTTCAACCCATTTTCGAAACAAGTTAATTTTTTTTTATTTCCTTTTGAATTATTTAATTTGTAAATTCTCCATAAAATTGACTAAAATGGATCTTCATATGCTCAGTTGGCAGGTATTATCAACATGCATGGTAACATACGGACATGAGCTATAATTGAAAAGTTTGTAATATTCAGTGCTCTAGTTTAATTGGAGGAAGCATCTAAAAAAGAAATGGAGTAAAAAAAATTAAAAAATAAAAATAAAAATAAACGTATGAGATCCGAGTTATTAAGTCTGTAAGGGTGTTTTAACACATAGTGCCCTAAATCCAACTGTTTTGGGAGTCACTGGCCCAAAGCTCGCTACATGGATCAAGGATGTTGCAAAAATATATATATCTGAAGTCTGAGTAATTAAGTCCGTATGGTGTCTTAACACCTGGTGCCCTAAATCCAACTGGTTTGGGAGCCACCGACACAACACTCGCTACATAGATGGAAGATATTTTATATAAAAAAATCAAAGAAAAAATCAGAAAAATCAGAAAATTATTCCATTACTACAAAAAGATGTGAATTCTGATAAAACTTTAGGACAAAAATATTACTCTCTTCTCAACTGCACTTATGACTGTTGTGGGCAAAAATGAGTTGTTTAATATTTTGTTGGCTGTGTATATGGAGAATGGTAAATATAATCGGAAAATTTACTTATTCAGTAATTTAGAAAGAAACAAAACAACTAGTAACTTAGAGTATAAATTTCACATGATTAGTCACTAACTTCTTTATTCTATTTTCTCTTATCTTTTTGCTTTTGTGTGCGTTAGTTTCAATATCTTTTTACTTTTGTAAAATGTTTGTGGGTATCATTGTTGTAAACCCTCACGAGACTACAACTCGTCCACTAGGGACACCTAGGGGTTTAAAGGCTTGTTGCATACGCTAAATGCAACCGTGATCCCTACGAAAGTGGCTTAGTTAAATTTTATTTTAAAGATGTTTATTTTATTTTATTCTATGTTTTGCTTGAGGACTCGCAAAATGTTAGGTTTGAAGGTGTGATGAGTGGTAATTATATCACTATTTCCCACTCATTTAACTTAATATTTTGTATAGTTTCTTGAGTTTTGTGAATATTTTGATCTGTTTTGTGTTATTTTGTAGATAAATAAAGTTTCAGGATTCTCTGGAGGTGATTTGGGGCCAAAACAGTGAAAAACAGACAAAAGAGCAATTTGGTAATTTTGCGCGTCACGACTCGCAAGCCTTAGGCGTCGCGACGCCTAACATGCACCAAGACTTGCTAACGTGAGCCGTGGGACATGTGTCAGAATCTGAAAAGTTTGACTTGCTAACGTGCGCATGCCACGTGTCAACATCACAGCCCATCTGCTAACGTGCATCGTGCCACGTGTCATCATCCTACGGTGCCAACAATCGCCATCGCCTCATGTTAGCCATGTCATCATCCACATCAGCAGTTGACCGAGTCAATGTGCCACGTCACCGCCACGTCATCATCAGCCAATAACGAAGTGCCACGTGTCAACATCACAGCCCATCCGCTAACGTGCGTTGTGCCACGTGTCATCATCCTACGGTGCCGAAAATCGCCATCGCCACGTGTTGACACGTGTCATCCTGCGTATCAGCCACATCATCATCCACATCAGCAGTTGACCGAGTCAATATGCCACATCACCGCCACATCATCATCAGCCAATCACGAAGTGCCACGTGTCGCAACCCAACGGTGCCGACAATCACTTTCGCCAAGTGTCACCACGTCAGCATAATCATTGAGTTGCCAGCTGCCTTGCCACGTGTCACTTTATCACCTTATCCATAATGCCACATGGCAGATAAGAATCTGAAGCCGACGAACCAGAAGCTGATAGGTCGCGCGTCGTGACGCGCGAGGCCTACCGGGATCTATAAATTGAGCTCGAGATTTCAGTTTCAGATGTACCTTCCTCTCTGAATTCTCTGATGTAAATAGGGAGCTTTATATCTAGTTTCTTTTAATTTCAGTTTTGTAATTAATTTTAATTACGTTCTATAATAATAATAATTTACTTTCTTTACTTTTTCAGTTTTTACTATTCAACATGAGGAGGTAACTTCCCACTGCTAGGGTGAAAGGTAAAGCTTTTATTACTACTATTTAGATTAATCTCCCTAATTATAATATATTCACTATTTAAAATTTGACTTAATTAGGATACCGCTATATTGGCCGGTTGGTAATCATTTATAAACTGGTTTTAATTTGACTAAGCAAGTATACCGCCTGGTTGGTCGGTTGGTAATTTCCGCCTATATGGCTGGTTTATGGATTTAATTTGACTTATCAGGTTACCGCCTATATGGGTGGTTGGTAATATCACATAAGTTAATTATTATATTAAGGGAGATATCTAAAATAATAGTGATAAAAGTATATCCTCTAGCCCTAGCATTTTCTTTTATTGTGATTTTCTTTATTTACTTTTCAGCATTTTATTTTATGTCTTTTACTTTTAAGTTTTTACTAGCCCTAGTTATGTGTCGTAATTAAGTTAGTTATCTAGGGTTGTGATGAATTCTAATATCACCGGTTTATAAGGGGTTATTTTATAGTTTGGGTAATTTAAAGGTTTATTTATTAAGTCTTAAGCTTAATGCTTCTTGTTAATTGGCCACTAATAAGATTGATCTGGTAAATCTAAAATAAACTTGACAAAGGAATTTTAGGTTTCAGCCTTAGACTTAATAGCCCACGATCTTCCTTGAGGATAGATAACCCTTTAATAGATTTCCTTACAGGATAGACATATACCTGTCGGGCGGGGGTAGCCATAATTGGAACTTAAACTTAATGAATCCAGGTAATTTGGTTGAAATAGACATATGGTTCAATTGGGTTAAACTGGGTATTTTCGTTTGACCATCGACAGAGGCTTTCGCATAATTTCGTGTTCCAGGTTAGTAAACCAATTTATTACACAAACATGAAATAACCACTTCATCTTTTAAAAGATATTAGAAAGATTCACAACCTTAGAAAGTTTCTTAATATTGAATTTTCTTAAACCTACTTTCGTGCAATTTTATTTACTTGTTTTTAATTTTAGATTCATCACCATTTCAAATCAATCAATCAACCTGTTAGAAACTAGTAATCATTTGACCTCATACAATTAATAGATTAGGTATTAAGTCCTCGTGGGATCGATACTTTTTATACTACTTGAACGATACGTGCGCTTGCGTTATGCTCGTGTGATTACGCACCGGTCAGTTACCCACCTATTTAAAGGGGCGTTGATTATTGTAATTGATAATTAATTAAGAACCTTTACCTTTTAACAAAAAAAAAGTGACTTGTGTCGTCTTGAGGGGGTGGATTCTTCTTTGGTTCCACGGAACAAAAGCTTATCAACGTGTGACAAGCGTTGTGGAGCTGTATCGCTGTTCAAGATTCTCATAAGAAATAAAGAAAAGTTCTTAGTGGAAAGTTTCCTTAAGTGTTGGACTTAATCTTGGAAGGATTTTGTTCTTACGAAATCATGATTCGCAGTTCTTGGGCTTAGAACACGTGGAAGAGACTTCTTGGAATAAAAAAAAATGAGGTTCTTATCAAGAATGAGGAGAGACAACATACAACTCTGAGAATAGATTAGAACCTCAAGAATAAGGACAAAATATTAGACAACTTTAGGAATGGTGTGCAGAGTTCAGGAATGGGTGCGAAGCGTCACAAACAACTCCGGGAATAGAGTAGAGCCTCAGGAATGGGGACAGATGATCAAAGCATCTCACAGATGGGATCGAAGCATCTCACAACTAATCGAAGCATCGGGGGACCTAAAGGTCTATCAACTCTCACAAAACTACATACCCAGATCAAAACATCTCACCATCGATTGAAGCATCGGAGGGCCTAAGAGCCTATCAATCAACAAGCAAACTGCTACAAGTCTAGGTAAGTCCGGCAATGACCGAAAAGCCACGGTAGTAAAAATTCATGTAGGACTTTGATAGACTTGTCATTGTCATACACTGCATAAGACTACCAAAGTAGGGGCGACTATAAACATTGTAATTTTACGTATAGCCCGATGATGAGTCTCTTATTGGGAACTACATGAATGTTTGAAAAGTTACAAGGGTAAATACTAGAAGGGAAGGGAAATCTAGAGAATTTTGAAAAATAGCCAAGTTCAGGCCAGACATCACATATGTCTGGCCAATCTTCTCTTAATATATAATATCTGACCGGTCATATATTGGAAATAATAAATCCGACCGGACATATACCAAGTTTTTAGTGAGTGTGTAGATTTTCAATCACTAAAATCACGAGATTTGATTAATGTCCGACCTGACATATATCAAGCTGTCATCGAGTGTATAGATTTTCAATTACTAGAATCACAAAATCTGATTAATGTCTGGCCAAACATTATTTTGTCTGCTAATAATGTAGATTGCCAATCACTGGAATCATGGAGGGGATTTGATATCCCTTTCCCCTTTCAATCTAGTCTGAACACTATAAATATGCGTACAAAATTCTTCATAAGGGGTTTAGTTTGATCTCGGTCCTAAGTTCTTAGCTTGAAATCTGAAGTCCTGAAATCTGAAGTATTGATCTGGAAAACCTTAAAGAGAGTGAGAGAGAGAAACATTGAGAATGTCCCACGAATTCCCTTGAGTTTTCTCCTTTCGACAAGTAATCCGGCAACCATCCAGCTTTCAGAGGTGTTTTCCTAGCAAACTACACCTACGGTATGTCCTGAGGGCTCCCTAATTTTATTTTCATTATATTATGTATTTTTATATTTATGATCTGACACAGAATCTCCGGTTGGACTTCATATATGTCCTGCCGGACATGCACAATCTGTCATAAATGTCCAGCTAAATCTATAAAACATTCGACCAGACTTCTCCGAAACTAGGCCGGGAGAATATACACGTATTATTCTGTTATCTTTATGACCATTTTACGTTAGTACTATTTTCTCTATTTTATTACTATTGTCTCTACTTTACAGTCAATTTATTATTATTATGTCATTACTGCTTCATTATTATCGTTAATTGTGCATGATTTTGTATTTTTTTATATTTCTTGTTAAAGACGAATATCCAGCTAGACTTAAAATATGTCCAGCTGGACATTAATTACACGAAGTATGTCCGGCCAATCCAGAATATGAACTGTATTCTACTTAATTAGTATTCTATTATTTCTGGATGTTTATGTTTATCAATTTTGCTTTTTTATAGTTTTTTATTATTAATGATTGCGCCATTGTATGCTTTAAAATGTAATTACATGATTTTGCATTTCAAGACAGGTCTATACCTCTTTCAAACCTGAATATTATATTGGCAACGGTAAGGGATCATTTTGAAGCCAAATGGGTTAAGGGCGGCTATTGCAAGGGGTGTGGTGCGGTCTTAAATCATTACCAATATTTTATACTGGGTGGCAAATCCATCATTCTTTGAGTAGTTCCCCGTAGGCTATCTGTACTCTCTATGGGTTGTGAGCCCAACAATGTCTGGTCTTTAACATTATAGACACAACGGTAAACCTCACTTCGCTACTACAATGATTGTAAAATGTAACTGAAAATCATGACAACTGATGATAAATGGTAACTAAAAATCATGACATTTGATTGTAAATTGTAAATGAAAATCATGACACGGGACTATAAATTGTAATTGAAAATCATAACACATGACTGTAAACTGTAACCTAAAATCATGACACATGACTATAAACTGTAATTGAAAATCATGAGACATGACTGTAAAATGTAAATGAAAATCATTAGTTATATTTATAAATCAGGACATGTGTATGTAGATCATTAAAAATAATAAATTTTGAGAAATACGTATGTAGCGATTGGGATTGGGACGTCTCTCGCATCACCTTACATATCAAGATTCGAGCGTCGCCCTCGTATACGCTTGTATATTATAAAAATCATGAAAATTCATATAACTTGTACTAATGAAAGCTGTCATAAAAAATCACCAGTATCTTAACTTGGGGCGTGAAACTTACTTAGCAAGACCTAGCATCGTGTAAAGAGGAGATACTAAACTTAAACATGAAATAGCCTAAGAGGGTTTCCATATAAAAATTAAGTAAGCTGAAACTGAGCATACCAGAGTAGCTGTGGCTGAGGGGATTCACTCTAGCAATGTTTGAACAATAATTTTGTGCATGGTTAACTAAAATTGAAATCTTTCTAAATCATATTTCATAAACTGTACATATGTAAATTACAAAATATAAACTATAAATCTTGAAAACGTAAATTGTAATTCATGAGAACGTAAATTGTGTTTCATAACACGTGAAAACATAAATAATGATCTAACACATAAAATGTAATAATGACAACGAAAAACCTATATCATGGACTGAAACGTAAGCTAAAATCATGTAAATCGTAAATTGATGACTGTATGCATGAACTGTAAACATTTAAACCATAAACTAAAAGCACGTAAATCGTGAACTGAAAACTCTAATCAGGGGTCTGAAAATGAAATCATGAACTATAGGTCGTGAAATATGAATTGTAAATTGTATAAAATAAGCTGTAAACATGTCACGTGAAAACATAAGCTGTAAACATGTCACTGAAAACTTAAGTTGTAAACATGACACGTGGAAAAATAAACTGTAAATATGGATTGTAGACTAAAAACATAAACTGTAATCTTGAAATGTGGCTTTTTAATCATGAAACGTAGATCGTATGTTAACACATAAACTGTAAATAAAACATAAAATGAAATAACTCGGAACCATATCAAAAACATACTGGTGTGAATTAAAAACAAATTAATATTCAAGTAAACTTAACTAAATTTGTAAAACATTTACTGTTAAAAAACATGAATAATATAACATCCACTCACAAAACTGATGGCGTCCTACTGCTCGTGTGGTCGGGTAGAATTGGAAGGATTCTCATGCGTCAATTTTATAAACCATAAGTTCAAGTAAGGTTAGTATACTTGAGCATATACGATCCTAAACATTAGTACGATTGATGCATATACCCTCTGCTGACATGTAAGTTTATGGCATTCTCTAACATCATAAGGCATGACCTATAGTAATTTGAAACAAATCCTGAAACTAGTGACACATCGCGACGCCAACTAAAGCTGCTTATGTCGAGACACAATATTTTTTTGCATCGCGATGCACTCAAAGCAATGTTTGAGATAAAATTTCTTATAGGTCTACTCACAAACTCATCACTCTGCAACAACACCAACTCACCACTACAACAATAATCACAACCAAAGTACAACATACTTCATCCTCATCCAAAATATAGACGGAGGTTGTCATGCCAACGGCACAACAAGACTAAACTCATTGTTCTATTTTACCCATGGACAAAATCATAGTAATCAACTTCAATCTAACCATGATTTACACCTAAATCAAAACTATCATGCAAACATGGACTTGAATCATGCTTGGCTGGTCATGGGTTCAAATAATAAACCCTAGCAATCATGCTTGAATTACTTGGAAACTATAAGGGTAAGATTGAGAGACTTACTTGCTTTAATTGACACTTGAAATTGCAAGAAAAATAACAAATTTCTATACTTGTCCAAGGCTATATGAAGAAGAAAAATTTGGAGTTGGATGGCTTGCTTGGTCGTAGGATTTTAAACTTCATAACTTCATATAAATAAACTGAATTGAAACTTCATAACTGTTAATCGGCAATCAAACATATATGTTCAAGCATATGATACATAATCCCCTATAATAAGGGAATTAGTTCAAGACTAAATAAAATAACAATGAAATATGAGTCAAAAACATATTGAACATCATTAAAGTTTAAAGAAATAAACTAGAAGATAAAACCCGAATCGAATCTATTTGTCTTCGGATGTTACTGTCTTCGTCTCCTCATCCTGCTCTTCAATCTTCCTCCTTGGATCTCTCTAAATTATATTTTTAGAGCTATCTTCTTATGTCTTTTTCTCCCGTCAGGGTTTTGGAAGCACTAATGTTTTATAGGGAAGTGTTGGAGTCATTTTGCTTGTAAAAAAAAGATTTCTTAAAAGTCTGAAATTTGTCCGGGGCGTCACACTTATCAAACTCCCCCAAGCTTAATATTTTTCTAGTCCTGAGCAAAAGGCTAAATAAAAACTAAATAAAAAAAAACAAAAGTAACTAAATTAACTAGGCCACTTTCTTAGGGATCACAATTGTATTTATCATATGCAACAAGCCTTTAAACCCCTAGGCGACCCTAGTGGACGAGTTATAGTCTTGTGAGAGCTTATAGTGACGACACCCTCAAACATCTTTCACACACATGCAATCATGCAAAAAAATAAGAAACAAATAAAAACATTCCCGGTAGTTACACATAATATTGTCCTCAAAGAATGTCTACCAATGATGAAATCAGAGAACCTTCAAAGTACTCAACGCAACTTAAATCCAAGTTCTTGAATAAATTATCTATGTCAGACTCACAATATGTGTGTAAAAGTTCGGTCACAGTTCAACTTCTAAGGAAGCCAACTCACAATATGCTATGTATTTTTTTATTAAGATCGATATGGCATGGTTTCTCTTTTTCATAATATTTTGTCTCACCTACCCTTTAAGGTAGTATTTCTCCTCATGGTGGTCCTAACCCTCGTCCATGGGTAGCTTCACGCTTATTGGTTTTAAGTATTTTTTTCCATTTCATTTTTTTTCAAAAGATCTTTTTTTTTTCTTTCTGCTTTGGCCATACTATATAATATATAAGAAATTATAAACAGAGATAAATATCTAAGAAAACAGTTATTCATCTTCAAATAATTTCTTCAACTAGTCACGTTGTCAACTAACTAGGCTTTTACTAATAGAAACCTACTTTTAGGTTCTTACGAGTCTAACCTATATCACCTACTTAAGGCATCATATGAAAATCAATTGGGCAATGATCGTTTCTACGCTTTCATCCCAAAGTAAACAAAACTCATCATTTGGACATATGTTTTACAACATATGATTAAAAATAATTTTTTTTATAAAAAATAAATAATTGGAACTAACACTAACATGCACACACCCTCAAACTTAAAATTGCATTGTCCTCAATGTAAGATAAACATAAAGAAAAAAAAGTGAAGAACAACACTACCGTACATGGAGTTGATCTGGCTTTTACTTGTTAGAGCGAGTGGCGTGGGTTGTGGTAGTACCTGCATAAATACATATGTAAAATGCACACAATAAAAAAAATGAAGTAAAGAAAACAAAAATAAACCATTGGGTTTCCTCCCTGCTAGCTCTAAGTTTAATGTCTTCAGCTAGACGTAACCATCCAAGTTGTCATGGTGGCTTGAACTTATTAGACCGGGTAGTCTCATGTGTTTTCTTCTTTGGTATCCACCGGTGATTATGCTATGAACAATACTGTTTGGCTGGCTGTGGCAGAAAAACTATGGAAGATCCACCGGGATCTTTTAATGATTCAGCTATTAGCATCATTGGGTCAGGATCTTCATATTTTTTGCTAGTTTGAAATTCTGAACTTCACATGTGGAAAAATTGGGTCAACCTCTTTTTTAACTCTCCAGTGATCATCTTTATGTGAGAATTGACTCTTGAATTCCTCTTTTTGCGGCAGATTGGGATCAGTTTCAGTTTTGGCTGCAGAGGATCTTCTTTACATGGTTGTACTATGCTCGTAGGTTTCTTGACTACTGGTTTACCTCATGTGTTGGCTTGGATACATGGAGACGCACCTAGTATATGGTCATTATCTATTGCAACTCCATTCTCTATAATGTTTATCCTGTAACATTCTTCATCATCTTGAGGACCCGGGGTGGCTATGAAAACACTAAAGGTGACTTCTTCGTTGTGCACTCGCATTGTCAGTTCACCTTTCTACACATCAATGTTCACTTTTCATGTTTCCAAGAAAGGTCTCCCAATGATTATTTGGACTTCATAATCCCCCTCCATATCAAGGATAAGGAAATCAGCATGGAAGTAGAATTTTTTATTAAGCCCACATTTGAAGAAGAAGAATAAGGGAAAAGACAAAATCACATAAACCACAAATGGTTGATTTTTACAAATTCAAATAATATTTTTTATTAAGCCCACATTTTAAAATTCTGGTTACTCTCGTCACTACACAGTAACCCGAATTTAAGGTCCATATTTGACTTAGTTACACATGGATTTAGGTAAAATACTTAACATGAATGTTGTAGCTTTATGTCTAAGCTTTCCAACGACACCCAAATCACTAAAAATATATATTTGTAACTCAATATATCGCAAAGATACTGAAGCCTATTCACTAATGCAGTTAAATTAAAAAGAGTGGTGAAATTGAAAAATTATTCCGAGATCACGGAGAGGACGGAAACCAAACCCACTGATATGTAATTATATACATAATAATATTTTGTACATGAATAATGACCAATATATGCCGCAACAAACAAGGGTGTTAGAAGGTAAACAAACCATATCTAAAATAACCATCCATAAATATGACGAAATATTCATAACTATCTTTTACTTTAACATTCATAGGACCGTAACGTCTAAATGTATAAACTCTAGTGGTTTTTTTGCTCTAAACCCTTTTCATGTAAAAGGTCTTTTGGTCATTTTACCTTCTAAACAAGATTCACATATTACCGGGGTGATGATCTTTAACTCACTTATAGATCCGCTTTTAACTGATATGTCTAATCTGTCAATGTTAATGGGACCAAGTCTTAAATGCCAAAAATATGCGTCATCTACATCTGAAGAAATCTTTTATCGTTTTTTTTTTGGTTTTTTAATCATAAACATTTTATTCCTAAACAGTGCATCATGTGTTAACAATCTTAAAACATAAATTATTTCCTAATATTCCTGAATATATATGTAATTGAATACTAGAAATAATAACTTATTTATTATTAAAGAAATTGAATAATTATCTTATAATAATTTAGAAATAGAAATCAAATTCCCTTGAAATCCAATAATATAAAAATATTATTTAAAGAATATAATTATTGTTTCTAAAACTAAGTCTAATGTCTCACATTACTTTAGCTGAAATGACATCCCATGGAGAACTCTCCTTCACCAAGGTCATGCCATGAATTAATCAATTGTAAAGAAGAACAAACATGATTAATGATTCCTCAATCAATTTTCCAGTATGATTAATCATATTCTGGTAAGAATTATACAATTATTATTAAATCATATTTACCTTTGTCTTTGTTATTTTGTTCAAGCTTTGGGAACTACTTCAGACATTTCCTCTTCCAATGCCCGTATGTTGTGCAGTGGAAACATTTTCCTTTGGGATTGGATGTTTTTACGTTTTTCTTAATCTTTTGTTAATATGCTTTTTAGGCTTAGCCTTATCCTTTCAAGCGTTTCTCTTCCTCTTTTATTTACGAGAATAAGAAGATTAAAATTTACCTCACTAGACTTAGTCTTGTCTATATTAATGGATTCATGTAGTCAGCTCAATCTGTTATATTCAGTGAGGTTATAAGTCAATTTCTTCATAACATAGTTGTTTTTAAACTGCATAAAACTCTTTTGAAGACTTTTTATGATCATGATGACTTTGCTAGGCTCGTCAATCATTCTACCATGAGTTTCAATAGTGTTGAAGTGAATCATCATTTTGAGAATATGTTCATAAACTAAAGATCCCTTATTCATCTTAGCAGTCTTTGAGTATATGAACTTTGAACATTTTTACTAGCAAGTAGTAGCAAGCTTTTTCATTTTTCCGAAACCCATTTTTGTTGGATATCATATGTAACCTAGTAGCGTTTCTCTTCGGTTATGGAGGACATTCCTCATAAATGAAAAATTTTATGTTCTCATAGACTAAGACAAAATTCATTTTACTTTTCATTTTTACATACTTATCCCCATTTAATTTATCATTTGTAATATTAGAGAATTTTTTTTATTGAAAATAAATTAAACTATTTATCATAAACATGTCATAAATAAAAAAGGAAACAAAAGGGACTACATTCTGTGTGAATGTAGGTCTGACATGATGAACCCAAAAGACAAGTGCTTGTAGTGCTTCTCTCGACCCTGATCCATGTCTCCAAAAGATGGCCATGACCCACCAGTTGGAAGATCCTGTAAAATTGGAGAGTGGGGTGAGTCCTAAAGAACTCAGTGAGTGGAGCTATAAAATCGTAAAACAATGTTAATAAATTCTCATAATCAAGGAAACATATTTCTGTATTCATAAACTTAAATTAGGTTTTTCTCTTCAAAATAAACTTTTATGAAAAATTATTTTATAAAACCTTATGTTTGAAATATCTGAGAATCTACTGGATATCTGGCCCATGGGAGCGTTACGTCTCGCTGTCCCCCCATACCCAAAATCTGGTGGTCTTGGGGCGTTATGTCTCCTAGTCACCCAAGCCATGAAACTTGAGTCGGGGTGCGGATCTATGCTACCCTTCTGACTCAGAATCAGGGATCTATGGTCATCTATAATCCATAGTCCTAAACTACATATGCACACTCTCTGGATCCGTCAAGTCCAAGTTAAATCATAAATCCCAACTTGGATGGAATCCATAATTCAATAAACTTTTGATGAAAATCAACTAAATCAAAAGAACTGTGAGATCATATCTAAAAATAAAATGAAAATTCTGAAGTAAGTACTCACCTCACATTGCTATGGTAAGTCTAATGTGGTTCCTGGCGTAGGTGATCTCCCAGAGCCTTGACATCGATCTAATGTCAAATAAATCATTAGTCCTCTTGTAATTTGTAAGAAAGAAAATATAATGCATGGTTGACATTTTATGCTTGTAACATGACGTAATGCGTGTATAAACTCTTATATGAGACCTTTAGGGTGCCTTCTAACTTCTTAGGGTAAAATTGAAATAAATAAAACTATCATTGGAAAAACTTGATCACGTCTCGCGACACTGACCTATAGGCGTCGCGACGCTTACTCAAATACTAAAGCAATGAGCACCTGATGGTTCCACATCGCGACGTAATGGGCTGGGCGTCGTACCTCCCACACTCGTCGTCACGACTTCTATAAAATAGAATAGAGACAGTGAGCTTCCTTTGTTTTTGAGTCACGACGTAATGGACCGGGCTTCAGTCGCTCAGCATCTACTAGATCGAAATAGAGCGACTTCCCTCTTCAGTGTCGCGCCGTCGGGACGGGAATGCGCATCGCTCGACGCTAACCCGATTATAGGACCCAATATCAACTCCTTCATCACTCTGCACTTCTACAACATTACTTACGCTACAACAACAACAAGTATACAAAATATCATCAATCCTCTAACATCATCTCACATACATTCTATAGACTCCAACTTGGTTTCGTACCTAGCGATTTCACAAATTAGGGGTTTCCCACAATCATCATTTTCTTAACACAATAATCAACCAATCATCATCAAACTCAAGCTAATAACATACCATAATCATTAAATCATCAAAACCTCACATATAAAGATTTGGGTCTAGTTTCCCTTACCTAAAACAGTGATAATCTTCCACCAAATAAGTGTTCAAGCATTCCTTTCATTCTTCTTAAACTTGTTTGGCCTTGTAAGCACTTAAGTCAATCTTGAAATTTGTTGGAGAGTTGAATAAAATTTTCAAGTTTCTTGGTTATGGTGTTAATGGCAAATGGGAAGAATTGTGGGGTTTTCTTGCTTTTTCATTCCCTCTTTATTTTCTATTTTTAAACATGTAGTAAATGTTAACCAATTCTTGAGAAATGTAGATTTTTCTAGAATTAGAAGGGCTTGGTCAAATTTGTCATTCTTATTGGGCTTATACTCTAATTGGGCTTGTTTGGGTCATTAAGATATATTTGGCTTAGCCTCTAGAATTTGGGCCTTTATTTACCTTGGGCCCACCTAAACATCTCTAAAATTTTCGCTAATGCTCGAAGAAAATTTATCTCAGTTCCCAAGTTACGACTTTGGTTTAGCTATAAAATTTCGTGTCATTACAATTCTCCCCCTTCAAAAGATTCCTCCTCGAAGCAACACACATAAAGGTATATAGTGTACCTTTTTCTGTGACCAGGTGGGGGTGTTGCTCCTTCATGGCTTTTTCTGGCTCCCATGTGGACTTATGTCCTTGTAGTGTTGTCAAACCACCTTGACTGAGGGTATTCATTTAGATCGAAACTCTCTGTCCACTATAGCTATTGGCTGCTCTAATTGGGCTTGTTTGGATCATTAAGATATAGTTGGCTTAGCCTCTAGAATTTGGGCCTTTATTTGCCTTGGGCCTACTCAAACATCTCTAAAATTTCCGCTAATGCTCGGAGAAAATTTATCTCAGTTCCCAAGTTACGACTTTGGTTGAGCTATAAAATTTCGTGTCATTATAACTCTCCCCCCTTAAAATGACTCCTCCTAGAATCAACACACTTAAAGGTATATAACGTACCTTCTTCTGTGAACAGGTGGGGGTGTTGCTCCCTCATGGCCTCTTCTGGCTCCCATCTGGGCTCATGTCCTTATGGTGTTGTCAAACCACCTTGACTGAGGGTATTCATTTAGATTGTAACTCTCTTTCCACTATAGCTATTGGCTGCTCTAGATACGATAAATCTTGGCGAACATCGATTGTTTGGGGCTCCAATACATGATACTCATCATGCAAGTAATTGTGTAACATAGATACATGAAACACAAGATATATCCTATCCTTGTTGGGTGGAAGTGCCAGCTCATATGCTCTCCCTCCAACTCTATGAAGTATCTGAAATGGCCCGACGTATCTAGGACTGAGCTTACCCTTCCTACCGAATCTCATAATTCCTTTAAAATGAGATACTTTCAAGAACACCGAGTCTTCTACCTGAAACTTTAAGTCTCTCATTCGGTGATCTGTATAGATTCTCTGGCAACTTGAGCTGTTTTCATCCATTCTCTAACTAACTTCACTTTCTCTACTGCTTCCTGTACCAAATCGGGCCCAAGCAACTATTGTTCCCCAGTTTCAAACCATCCCATTAGGGATCTGCACTTTCGACCATACAAAGCCTCAAAAGGTGCCATCTAAATGCTTGCCTGATAAATGTTGTTATAGGTAAACTCTATAAGTGGCAAATATTGGTCCCAACTACCCTCAAAATCGATCACACGGGCTCATAACATGTCCTCCAAGGTGTGTTTGGTCCGTTCATATTGACCATCCGTCTGAGGGTGGAAAGTCGTACTAAAATGTAGCTAAGAACCCAAGGCTTCTTGAAATGACTGCCAGAACTTGGATGTGAACTGGGAACCCCGATAAGAGATTATTGAGATAGGTATACCATACAACAACACTATCTCATGCAAATACAATTCAGAATATTGGGCTGCTGAGTAATTTGTCTTTACTAGCATAAAATGTGCGGACTTAGTCAGCTTGTCCACAATTACCCATTTAGAGTTATACTCTTTCAAGGTACGTGGAAGCCCGACTATGAAATCCATAGTAATCTTCTCACATTTCCATTTAGGAACATCTAGGCTTTGAAGCTTTCCCGCTGGCCTCTAATGTTCGACTTAAACTTGCTGGCAAGTAAGGCATTTTGCTACAACTCCGCTATATCTTTCTTCATACAATCCCACCAATAAAGATCCTTAAGATCATGGTATATTTTAGTAATTCCGTGATGCATGGTATAGGATGAGGCGTGATCTTTCTCCAACAATGAACGTCTCAACTCTCGAATTGGGGGAACAACAATTCTATTTTGCTTCCTAAGGACGCCCTCAACATCTATATAATACTCATCATTTTCACCTTGTTCTAATATGTCTCTAATTTGCTGAAGTTGAGGGTCTGCTTTCTGGTCTACTCTGATCTCATCTATCACGGTGGATTGGACTTGAATTTGTGCCATTAAGGCTCCCTGAGTTGTTACTTGAAAACTAACTCCATCTAGAATGCATTTCTATTTTTGCCTAGCTGGATGCCACCTCTTTATCGGAAAATGAGCTAAACTTTCCATGGATTTCCAGCTTAAGGTGTCTACTACCACGTTAACCTTGCCAGAGTGATACTGAATCGAACAATCATAATCCTTCAGTAACTCAATCCATCTTATTTTCCTCAGGTTAAGATCATTTTGACTTTAGATATACTTGAGACTCTTATGGTCAGTGAAAATCTCAAACTTTTCACCGTACAGGTAATGTCGCCATATCTTCAAGGTGAAAATTATTACAGCCATTTCTAAATCATGAGTGGGACAATTCTATTCATAGGGCTTTAACTGCCTTGAAACATAGGCAATAACTTTCTCTTTCTACATTAACACACATCCCAATCCCACTCTAGAGGCATCACAATACACCATAAACCCTCCCGATCCCGTTGGTAAGGCTAAAACATTAGTAATAGTCAATCACCGTTTAATTTCCTAGAAACTCTTCTAACATGCATCTGAACATTCAAATTTAACGTTCTTTTGAGTCAGTGGTGTTAATGTGGCACATATTCTAGAGAAATTTTCTACGATTATCCTATAGTATCTTGCTAACCCTAGGGAACTACGAATCTCCGTCACACAAGTGGGTAGGTGCCAATTTTGGATTGCTTCAATCTTCGGAGATTCTACTCCAATTCCTTCTTTTGATACAACAAGCCCTAGAAATACAATGCTAGATAGCCAAAAATCACATTTAGAAAACTTTGCGAATATGTTATGTTCTCTCAGTGTCTGTAGTACTGGACGCAGATGCTCTGCTTGCTCTTGTTCACTATGTGAATATACCATAATATCATTAATGAAGACTATCGCAAATCGATCCAGAAAGAGTTCCTATTTATCAGAAAACCCGCATTGTTATTAGTCAAGCCAAATGACATTACCAAGAACTCGTAATGTCCATATCTAGTCCGAAATGTTGTCTTCGGTACATCACTCAACTGATGATATCCTGACCAAAGATCGATCTTTGAGAAACATTGTGCCCGCTGTAGTTGATCAAACATGTCATCGATCCTTGATAGCGAACATAATTATTCTTAATCGTTACCTTATTCAGCTATCGGTAATCCATACACAACCGAAGTATTCCATCCTTCTTCTTCACTAATAATACTGGAGCGCACCATGTTGACACGCTGGGGCGAATGAAACCCTTATCCAGCAAGTCTTGCAACTGCGCCTTCAATTCCTTGAGTTATGCAGGGGCCACCTATGCAGAACTCAATTACTCTATCTTGTGATAATCTAGGTAACTCCTCCAGAAAAACATCAGAATACTCATTTACCACTGGAATCTGTTCAATGCCCTTAGCTTCCACTTTACTATCTTTTATATAAGCTAAGTAACCCATGTTTTTCTTTCAAAGCAGCTTAAACGCTTTTATTACCTATATCAAATTATGAAGTACAACACTCTTATCCCCCTGATAAACTTTAACTGGTTGATCGATAGTATACAAGGTAACAGTCTTCTCCTGGTAATCTAATAACGCATGATGTGTAGCCAACCAATCCATCTCTAATAAGATGACATCAAAACCTAAAATACTCAACACCACCAAATCAACGTCATACGTGTGTCCATCAACATCAACTGGACAAGCCTTCACTCCATGTGTAACCTTTATAGGACCTCATACTTGTGTAGATATGCTGAGGGGTGAATCAAATGGCTCTGTATCTCTACCCAACCAAGTCACAAAATATGGTGATATGAAGGAATGAGTAGCGCCCGAATCAAACAGTACTCTAGCATGCACTAAACCAACTGATAATGTACTTATGACAACTGCATTAGATGCCTGAGATCCTGAGGCATGAGAGTATACACTCTACCTAGAGTTCTACTAGTGGAAGCATATCCTCGGTCACCCACTAGTTGTCCCATCACTCATTTTGTCTGACCCCTATCAACTAACCTCTACTCTCATCCTCCCATACTCATGTTAGGCTAGGATTTGGGTACCGATGGAATGGAACTGGAAGATGGCAACTGATCTGCTGGTACTAGACAATCCCTCTTCATATGACCTATCTGTCCATATCGATAACAACCTCTGTTCCCTAATCTACAAGTTCCTGAATGTGGTCACAGACATATCATACATACTAGGTGACTCTACCCCATATAGGCTACCGATTGAGAAGAAACTGCACGAGAGGTGGCACTCTGAGTAGGCCTACGATCTGCACTCCCCTAGACCGGGCCCATATCTCAACGTGTAAGCGGAGGGGCTGGCATATGTAGCTATCTTCTTGGACCACCCTAGCCTAACTCTCCCCCTCCTATCTTGGCCACTTTCGAGACTCTCTCTATCTGCCTCTCTCTAACTCATGCCACAAATCGGAGAGCAGTATCCAGAACTTAGGCATAGTTAGTTGTATCTATAAAGTAGATGGACCGAAATAGATAATCATGTAGCCCGTTAACAAATCTCTTCACTTTCATCTCTTCAGTACTAATCAAATGTGAGGCGTACCATGATAGTCTGGTAAACTGTATTTCATACTGAGAAACTATCATCTGATCCCCCTGAACTAACTGCTCAACTGTCTGGCTCTGGCATCTCTAACACTTTGGGGTAGAAATCTAGACAAGAATGTCGTACTGAACTGAGCCCAAGTCAATAGGGAGCATCATATCGCCAACTATCTCGAAAATCCATGAACCAAGTATTGGCTACATCCCTCAACTGAAAGCTGACTTACTCTACCACCCTCTCTTGTGAACATCCCTAGGCAGTGCATATACAGTCGAACTTCTCAATAAATAGGCACAGGTCAGGGGAGGACTCTACTCCAAAAAATGTCGGTGGATGAAGCTTCCGGAAGTCATGTAAAAAAAAACTAATAGCTCATGATGCTACGATGCTTGAACTGTTACTGGAGGAAGTTCATGAGGTAAAGTGGAAGGTCATGCTTGAAAACCTGTAGGATTTTATCTAACTGGGGGAGATACTGTCTGGTGAGCCAATGAAAGTCCTACCGATGGAGGTGGAATGGGACATGTGGGTTCTGCATCTCTCGGCTCTACGCTTGGAGGCTATTTCTGTCACGTAATCAATTGAGCAAAGGCTTCTACGGAACGCTGGATCTACTGTAAATCCGCAGTACTGCATCATCAGTCTGAACCACTGGTCTTAACCTATCTTCTCCCACACCACCCTTATGTACAAATTCATCTCTCTACCCCCTATCTGGCTGAGGGGAATGTGCCCTACCACACTTGGGTCTACCTTTGACTCCAGTTCTACCTTTGGGTGGCATGATATCTAACCAATCAAGAAAAGAAAGTGATCAATTAAATTCTAAGGAAATTATAATCAAAGGAATGAGACATACCTCGGGACAAGCATACTAGAGAAACAATCTCTAATATATTAGTATCCCGGGCATACTATATATATAAGAACTACTACTCTCCCACTGCAGTCACTGAATCCCTAGACCATGCTCATATACCATCTTATAACGTCCCCAATCCAGGAAGGTTACCGCCAAATGACAGATTCCACTGGCACCTAATCCACTGACCGTAACTAGAAATACAGCCATTTTCTTATCTTAAATAACATTTATCTTAACAATATGCATGCACACACATTCTATAAATCTGTGTCAATACATGAACCACAAGGAAACATACATAATCGGGGTACTCTGTACAAGCATAAACATGTCATACATCAAAAAGGAAACCAAAAGGAACTACATTATGTGTGAATGTAGGTCTTACATGATGAACCCAAAAGACAAGTGATAATAGTACTACTCTCTTCCCTGATCCATGTCTCTAAAAGATGTCCATGGCTCACCAGTTGGAAGATCCTGCAAAACTGGAGAGTGGGGGGTGAGTCCTAAAGAACTCAGTGAGTGGAGCTATAAAACCGAAAAACAGTGTTAGTAAATTCTAATAATCAAAGAAACATCTTTCTATATTCATAAAACTAAATCAGGTTTTTCTCTTCAAATTTTTTTTTATGAAAAATCATTTTATAAAACCTTATGTCTGAAATATCTGAGAAACTACTGGATAGCTGGCACATGGGGGCGTTACATCTCGTCATCCCCTCATACGTAAAATCAGGTGGTCTTGGGGCATTACGTCTCGTTGTCCCCAAAGCCACGACAATAGAGCCGGGGTTGCGGATCTATACTACCCTCCTCATTCAGAATTTGGGATCTAGGGGCATCTGTTATCCCTAGTCCTGAACTACGTGTGCACACGCTCTAGATCCATCAATTCCAAGTTACATACTGAGGTGGGTTTTTCCCCACCCATCCGAAATCACAAAATAATATCTCTGAAATCAATCTCATCATCAAAACATATGTATGATATCAAACTTTATTAAAACGCTTAAATCATAAATCCCAACTTGCATGGAATCATAATTCAATAAACTTTTGATGAAAATCAACTAAGTCAAAATAACTATGAAATCATATCTGAAAACAAAATGAAAATTATGATGTAAGTACTCCACTCATAGTGCTATGGTAAGTCTAGTGTGGTTCTTGTCGTAGGTGATCTCTGGGTGCCTTGACGTCGATCAAATGTCAAATAAATCATTAGTCCTCTTGCAATTGGTAAGAAATAATATAATGCATGGTTAAAGTTTTATGCTTGTTATATGATGTAATGCGTGTATAAACTCTTATACGAGACCTTTAGGGTACCCTATAACTTCTTAGGGTAAGGTTAAAATAGATAAAATTATCCCTGGAAAAACTTGATAATGTATCGCAACACTGACCAATTGGCATCATGACGCTCACTCAAATAGCTGAGGCAGTGAGCACCTGATGGTTCTGCATCGCGATGCAATTGGTTGCGCTATGCGACTCCCACACGTGTCACGATGCTAAGGGTTAAGCATCACGACTCCCACAAAATAGAATAGAGGCAGTCAGCTTCCTCTATTTTCACGTCGTATACAATGGGCTGGGTTTCGCGATGCTCATATTCCAGAGCTGAAATAAAGAGCAACTTCCCATTTTGGGTAGCGACTCTGGGTGAGCGCGTCTCTACGCTAGCCCAATTATAGGACTCAAGATCAACTCTATCATCACTCTCAACTTCTATAACATTACTTCAAATACAACAACAACAAGTACATAAAATATCGGCAATCCTCTAAAATCATCTCACATCCATTCTATAGACTCCAACTTGGATTCATACCTAGGGATTTCACAAATTGGGGGTTTCTCACAATCACCATTTTCTTAACACGATAATCAGCCAATCATAATCAAACTCAAGCTAACAACATACCCCAATCATTAAATCATCAAAACCTCACATATCAAGATTTGGGTCAAGTTTCCCCAACCTTAAACAATGATAATCTTCCACCAAGTAAGTATTCAAGCCTTCATTTCATTCTTCCTAAACTTGTATAGGCTTGTAAACATTTAAGTCAATCCTCAAATTTATTGGAGAGATGAAGGAAATTTTCCGGTTTCTTGGTTATGGTGTTCACGGTAAGGGGGAAGATTTGTGGGGTTTTCTTTCTTTGTCCTTCCCTCTTTATTTTTTATTTTCATACATTTAGTAAATGTTAACCAATTCTTGAGAAATGTAGATTTTTCTAGAATTAGAAAGGCTTTGTCAAATTGTCATTTTTGTTGGGCTTATACTCTTATTGTGCTTGTTTGGGTCATTAAGATATAGTTGGCTTAGCCTCTAGAATTTGGGCCTTTATTTAACTTGGGCCCACTCAAATGTCTCTAAAATTTCCGCTAATGTTCGGAGAAAATTCATCTCAGTTCCCAAGTTACGAGTTTGGTTGAGCTATAAAATTCGTGTCATTACACACACAAATCACCAATAAACAATAGTGAATTTTCATATATTGTACATATATAAACACCAATATATATTTATGCCATTATTTGACAAAAAGTCTAAAAATTTATACTACTTTTACACTTCCTTAATCATAAAATTTTTCGGAACCTAGAAACTGATTTATAAAGCGTACCTAGTACGGATCACAAATCTTATGCGCAACTTCATCGAACGCTCAAATTCCCAAATCACAAACAAATATATACACACTAAGAAACGTGAATCAGGTTTGGACCCCATAACAGGCACCACAAAGGGTTAAAATCCATAAAAACGTCATACAAGTACCATGACACAAAACATGTCATATCACATCCATTCAAAACAGAGGTATCTGAATCATTTGTTTCTCTGTATCCGAATCATTTTCTTCCAAAACAATTTAAAATCAAATAACAATAATATCATGAAAACATATAAAATAAAAGTATCATTATGACATTAACCAAAAATATCAACAAAAACATAAAAACATCACAATATATCTTAAAATAATTCTCTGTGATCGAAACAAACTTTCAAAAAATCCATGTATCTCAAAAACCGTAACAGGCGTCCAGGAACTAACTCACTATATGAACATAAAACCAGGCATCAATGTCTCTATCCCGCATACTGATCGGACATTGTCCAAAATTGGATAATTTCGACATAGGGTAACCAAACAATCGTAGTCAGATAGGCAGAGCTCAATAAAAAGTCAGAATACATATTACGGCACACTCATCTCATATCAAATGTGAAGTCAAAATCTTTTGTTTGTTTACAAAACTTTCCAAAATAGTATACAAATCACTTATTTAAAATAAAACATATAATCAAAGGCATCCATACACATATTAGGCTTCTTATTTAACATATATAAAATCCATCAAATATTGATTAATGATTTATACATCGAGAGGCACTTTATCACATACACACCAATAATAAAATTCTAACTTAACATATAGACATACTCACTCACACACATACATATATTTACCTATAAGCATAACTATACCAAACCACCAGAATTCGTTATTCGAACCAACCCAAACCCTTAGTGACTTGGATTTAATCTAAATCAGATATGAAGCACAAACATAAATCTTAAACATAAGTCTCAAATCAAATTCGTAAATGTAAAACATATTGGCAAAACTATACTTAAGTCATATTTTTAGGCATACTTATATAAAACATAATCATTAAACTTATACTCGAAGCATACATCAACTATTCTATATAGATCGTTTTGAAATTGAAACATAAATCATAGACTTAATTCCATAACATAAGCATAATGTGTATCTACCCTTTTATTATGAAATTATCCATCCACCATGTCTAATTTAATTTATCTATGCATTACTTAACAATCATAATCATTACCAATATAAACACGCTCAATTTATATTCATATTTTTCCATGCACACACATAATACTCTGTAAAGACATAAACTAATTTTTCATATTTCCATTTAACCAACATCATCACCACTTAAGACATTTGTTTTATACATATCATTATACAATACAACACAACCACACCATTTAACATCATCTCCCATTAGGCCATGACAAGTACCATACCCAAGCTTGATGAAACCAACCAAATGGTACACAATACATATCTTATCATTATAATAGTACCAAAAATCCAACATCCCAATATTCCTTATTGATTCGGTCTTGACCTAATAACTTTCATTACCAAAATTTCAACATATCAAACATAATCAACACTATAACCCCTATCTTGCTCATGTTTCATTCATGGTGGTTTACTATCAATCTATGGAATTTCAAACAATCAAATACTTAAATCATAACACTTCATTACCAAATACATAAATACACACTTAGATTAATTGAATCATGAAAATCATAACACTATAAACCCTAAGTTTCCAAGATTATAAATTGAGCATATTTTTACATGCTTGAAAAATCTCAAATTTGTCAAAGAATCATGATAAGAAGCTTGCTCACTTGATGAGGGCCTTGGAATCTCTAACTTATCCTCCATTGATGGCATGAAGAAAGGAAAAAAAAATATTTCCACTGAAGAGGAAGTGAAGAGAAGATGAGATGAGATTAAAGAGAAGGGATGAATAGTAAATGGTTTATATAGTGGGGAGTTGATTTTTGTAATAAAATAAAGATAAATTGTTGGGGCGAATATGGAACCCTTAGAGTTGGATCAGTGCCCCCGCAGCGGAAATGGGTCTAACCCATGGATATCAAGTATGGGTGTAATTGTAAATAATTTAATAAAATACTATATTCCATTACGAGTGTATAGGAAAAAACTGGGGCTGAATCGGAGTCCGAAAACTTAAAAACGGGGAAATATATAATTCAGCGCGCGAAGCGCGTGACGCGCGCACTACAGTGTGCGCACTGTGCGTATTAAATAACTTTTTTTTTTTCAATTCAAATGTTTGTTCCTTCAGCCCCTCAACTCTCTAGAAACTGAGAGCTGAAGGTAATTGGATTTTCAACCCTAATTGCTTCTAACCTTCTCTAAACATTTTCAAAATACCCAAAATTAATTTTTACATCAAAACCAATATCACACATGTTATAGAACAAAATCAAGTTTTTCAAAATATCAAATATTTTTATAAAAACATAAATTTATTCTAAATACGCACTTGCATAAATTTTGAATCCAAAACACAAACCAAATTAGAATCCCATAATGAAGTGACTCGTGAACAATTTTAGGTCACCGAAAGGTGGTCAAGTGATTCTAGAATAGTAGCCTTAGGTCCAAGCTATTATCTATAGTTCGAAACTCTAATTTTATGTTTATGTCTAACATAAACACTTTGACCCAATTACAATCATATTGTATTTATACTTCCAAATCATCCTAACACTATTAATTAACCTAATTTCAACATTATATATCTAATACATAATTCATCACTATATGTCTCACTAATGAAAAATATAGCTTTTGGAGAAGATCAAACTTACCTAGCAAGGTTGATTCAAAGATCCAATTTATTTCTCCTTGTTGAAATGTTTGGAGAACTTCCAAGGATTAGCAAGCTAATCTTGATTCCAATGCTTGCAAGCTTCACCCCAAGATCCAATCTTGATTTCTCCTAGATGAAATATTGTAGAGATCTCATAAATCTTCTCTAAACACTTCTCTAACTTAGGCTAATTTCTCCAACAATTACTTGTATTTAACTGTCTCAAGCTTTTATTTTGCTTAATTAAAACGTTCCTAAAGCTTTCTATTTATAGCAAAACTTAGGTAATTTTTAATTAATAAAAGTTGTAATCAACTTTTAGGTGGAATTAATCTAATTTGTCAAAATATGTATAATTAGGTGTGACTAATCTCTACTGTCTACCACTTTGATTTAATTCAATTAAATCAAGATAAGGATTAAGAAATGAATTAGTTCAATGTTTGCCCCTTTGATTTATTCCAATTAAATCAAGCCAAAACCACCTATTATTACATACTTACAATTACTATGATATCCTTAAATGGTAGAGATAATTATGATTTTACAATTAAGCCTTTGTGTAATTATTGAATTAATTCAATTAATCCAATTAGGTCAAATTAAATAATCAATATTATCCAATAACACTTGATTATCTTAGTTGATAATTATAATATCGAATATTATCTTTTATAGAAATTAATCGGCTACCTAAGTTCTCAATGAGTACACTTCATATTGGGACTCTCTAAGTTTAGACATGTTCATCATATAAGCTTAGCTAATATGTACGCAATTCGGCCACCTCCGAATTTGTGAAGAACACGAACAACCTTTCTAAACTATACAAGCCAAGGTCATCAAATATGTTTAACAATCCTTCCGTCATAGACTATCTGAGTTGTGCTTAGGAAACATATAATACACTGTCAAAATTCTGAGGAGCACATCTCATGTCGACATGTCCACGATTCTTTATAACTGATGTGATCCACCCTAGGTGATCGACTTTAGCCAAAGCTTTTAGAATCGTGACTTTACTTACATGGATACTTAAACCCTTTATGGTACACATACGGGCCGATGATCGATGGTAAACACACACATAACGCAAGCGCACGTATCGCTCAAGTAGTATAAAATGTATCGATCCCACAAGGACTTAATACCTTAGCTATCAATTTATGACATTAAATGTTTACGAGTATCTAAAAGATTGATTGTTGTTTGGATGGTGATTTTTGTCTGAAAATAAGTAAATAAAATATTGCGAAAGAAAATTAAAGGAAAATTCAATTTTATAAAATAATCTAGGGTTGTGAATCCTTCCAATATCTTTTAAAGATGAAGTGGTTATCTCATGTTTGTGCAATATATCAGTTTATTAACCTGGAACACGAAAATATGCAAAAGCCTATGTCGATGGTCAGATGAAAATACCCAAATAACCCAATTAATCATATTTTTATGTCAACCAAGTTACCTGAATTCATTAAGATTAAGTTCCAATTGTGGCTACCCCCGCCCGACAGGTATATATCTATCCTTTAAGGAAATCTTCATAAGGGTTACGATGCCCCGATGTGAGATCGTGAGCTATTGAGTCTAAGGCTGAAACCTAAAATTCCTTCATCAAGTTTATTTTAAATTACCAAATAAATATTATTAATGGCCAGTTAATAAGAAGCATTAAGCTTAAGACTCAATAAATAAACCTTTATATAACACAAGACATAAAATAACCCCTTAGAAACCGGTGATATTGGAATTCATCACAACCCCAGATATGGTATTTAGTTAAAATACATATCTAGGACTATTAAAGACATAAATAATGTAAATGACATAAATTAAATCTGGAAATTAAAAGATAAAAAACTATAAAGAAATTATTAGGTTAGAGGATCCACTTTCATTACTTCTAATTTAGATATCTCCCTTATTATAATATATAAACTCTTGCATGACATTACCAACCGACCATATAGGTGGTATCCTGATTAAGTCGATTTATGATTAATTTCAACCGACCAGAAAGGTGGTATCCAGTTTAGTCAGGTTAAAATCATTTAATTAAGTCCAACCGACCATAAAGGTGGTATCCCATTAAGTCAGGTTTTAAAATAGTTTATATATTATAATTAAGGGAGATTAATCTAAATATTAGTAATAAAAGCTTTACACTTCACCCCAGTAGAGGGTAGTTACCTCCTCATACTGAAAAGTAAAATAAAGAGTGAAAAGTAAAATAAATAAAGAACTATTGCATAAAATAAAAATTAAATACAAAAAGCTGTGAATAAATAAACAAGAAACAATCTTCTTAGTATTCTTAAGGAAATCCCTAGAAGAAGGTATACACATCGTTGATTCAACAAGATGATGACATGTGGTTATCGACAGAATTACTGCCTCGGCATCACGATGCGTGAAGTTTTTCATGTCGTGACGCTGACGTAAGCAATGACGTGTAGTGTCGGCAGCATGAGATGATGACACGTGTCCAGCGTATGATAGCAAGATTGTTGTGATGTTGACACATGGTCGGCGCATATTAGCAAGTGCGTATGATAGTAAGTTTCTCTGATGTTGATACGTGTCCGGCGTATTTTAGCAGTCGTGATGCAAAAGGGTTTCGCATCGCGACGCAAAAATGTCAATTTTGCCCTTTTTGTCCAGTTTCACTTTTTGCCCCCGATTTGATTCCAGTGAGTCCAGAAACCTTCTTTATCTATAAAATGCACAAAACACATCAAAATATTCACAAAACACAAGAAACTATACAAAATTTTAAGTCAAAGGGACGGTAAATATTGATATATTTACCTCTTATGACACCCCCAAACCTAAAATTTTGCTAGTCCTCGAGCAAAACAACAAGATAAAATACAATAAACAACTTTAAAATAAAATTAAACTAAGGCACTTTCGTAGGGATTACGATTGCTTTTAGCGTATGCAACAAGCCTTTAAACCTCTAGGTCCCTATTGGACGAGTTGAAGTCTCGTGAGGGCTTACAGCGACGATACCCATAAACGTCAATCTAATGCACACAAAAGCAAAAAGATAAACAAGTTAATGACTAAACAAGTGAAACTTCTTATCCAAGTTAATAATTGTTTTCTTTCTTTCTAAATTAGCAAATAAGTAAATTCTCCGATTATTTTTACCATTCTCCATAGGCACAACCAACAAGGTATTAATCAGCTAATTGTGCCCACAATATTCATAAGTGTAGTTGAAAAGAGAGAATATTTTTGTCCTAAAGTTATATCAGATTTGACACCTTTTTTAGCAATGGATATTTTTTTTTTCTACAATATCTTCAATCCATGTAACGAGCTTTGGGCCAGTGACTCCCAAACCAGTTGGCTTTAGGGCACTAGGTTTTAAGACACCCTTATAGACTTAATTCCTCGGATTTTATATATCTTTTTTTTTACAATATCTTCAATCCATGTAGCGAGCTTTGGACCAGTGACTCATAAGCTAGTTGGCTTTAGGGCACCAGGTGTGAAAACACCCTTACAGACTTAATTACTCAGATCTCAGATGTTTTTTTTAATTATTTTTCCATCGCATTTTTAGATGCTTCCTCAAATTAAACTAGAGCACCGAATATTATAAACCTTTCAATTACAACTAATGGTCGTATGTTACCATGAATGTTGATAATACCTGTCAACTGAGCATATGAAGATCCAATTTAATCAGTATTTTGGAGAATTCACAAATTAAATAATTGAAAAGGAAATAAATAAAAATAAACTTGTTACGAAATAGGTTGAGATATGTCTCAAGAGTGGAAATTCATTACACATCTATCTCACACCAATTTCACCTGATTTTTCAAATTAAAAACAAAAAAACAAAATATGTTTTTATTATTTTTTAAATTGTTTTAATTTTTGACTAAAAATCAAATAAAAACAACACAACGAAAAATAAAAATAAGATACTAGTCAACTATTCCCATCCCCCAAACCTAATTGAAACATTTTCCCCAATGTCTTAAAAAGTAGAAGAAGATTTTAGAAAACAATATTTGGTTAGCTGAAATTCTACATCTAAAAAGAAAATTAAAGGTTAAGATCCAGATTTATCCGACGCATCTTACCACGCTCATTATCAGACCAGTTTATCTTAGAAAGGATAGGGTCAATTTGTGGTTCAAAGGCTAAAAGTTGGTCAATTAAATCATGGCAGTTCTGGCAGTGAAGAGGTTATCTTTTACAGTCTTTGACAGAAACCCATTTCTTCGGTCATCATCAATAAACACACACAAAAATCATAAAATCCATCAGCGTTAAACAGTCAAATTGGTTTCTGGTGTATTTTTAAATTCGCCCAAGACAGTATTGTAAAAATTTCCTCCATCATGCCCAAGCCACCTGGCAAAGCAATAAAAGCATCAACACGATTAATCATTTGAACAAGTCGTTCAGACATACCTGCATAATGCATTCATCTTGGTTTGATGGTTCTATAAGATTTGCCTCTGCCAAATATTTTGGGATGATTCCCAAACTTGACTACCTTCTTCCTGTACGACCCTTGAAACGTACCCCATTAGTTCAAGATTGCCACCGCCATATACTAAGTGCATATTCCTTTCAGCTATGACTCTATTCCTGTGCTGACTCAATGAACTCTGGCTTAGAACCAACACTAGTACCATAAAATACACAGATGCTTACAACTCGTCTTCTTGAAGTTGCTTCCAATTTTTTTTTCTATTTTTTTCCCTAAAATTTGGATGTCTTCATGAGTGCAATGACAAGCTCAATTTATAGAACCTGAAAAAAGGTGAGCAATAATAGCACTAGTACCTGTCAAATGACAATTATTAGCTAAACAGTAAAATAAATCCTGAAAGTCAAAAAGTCTGGATCCTATCGGAGAAAATAAAAGAAAATAACAAAATGAATCACAATTATTAGTTAAAGACAAAGAGATAATAATATTAACAAAAAGTAACGGCCTGATTGAAATCTATGCGTCAGGGACAAGCTTCCCATCCAATTTTCTTATAAATTGGCAAACATAGTCTTTTAAAGTCAGATTCCCGAGACTTAAATGTTGTCTTTCTTTTCGAAACTGTGCATGTAACATGTGAATTACGTGATGCACATATTCACTGGAATGCATCTCAAGAGTCAATGATATGTCATCTAAAGTCTCATTACTCATGCCATCCATAATCAATTTAATTTTATCTTCACGGTTATCATACACCATTCCTAAAGAATGACAACGAGTATTGCATGTCACGTGTGTATATTTGTATCAAACACCTAGTCTTTCAGCTCTTCTCTTTTTAACATATGTGCTTCTTCCTAAACCAGGAAGATATGACACAAAAGAGTCAGAGGACTCACCTGCCAATCGGACCCGTGCTTCAATAATCCAAAGAATGTCATTAGAAATACCTTTGATCATCATAAGTCTCATTCGTTATATGCGAGCTTTGTAAACTTTCATGAGAGAGATTTGAGGGAGAGAATGAAAATGCTTGTGAAGATTTACGAGAACGTCTTCCATCGTGAAATGAAACTTTACCTACAAAAATTAAACACATAAAAATAAAACATACCAAATCTTAATATATACACAAATTGCATGGGTTGCCTCCCTGCTAGCGCTAAGTTTAACATCGTCAGCTAGAATTGACTGCGCGAATGTTAGGCTGGATCTGAAAGTGTGACACTTTCTTTTTGTCGCTCAAATGATTCTCCCCAGTAGTGTTTGATATGCTTGCTTTTAACTTTGAAGGTTTTATTGGAGTTAGGATCACGTAACTCAACGGAACTATTTGGTAAAACTTGGATGATTAAGAATGGACCAGAACACCATGATTTTAACCTCTTAGGGAAAAGTTTCAACCTTGATTTGATGAACAATACCCGCTGCCCCGGTTCCAGTTGTATGCGCACTAACTTCTCATCATGTCTCTTCTTGGACTTTTCTTTGTACAGTTTGGCATTCTCGAAAGGCTGTATATGAAATTCCTTCAATTCGTTGAGTTGGATGAGCATTTTTTTCTTCAGTTGCTTGTAGATCAAGATTTAAATTTTTCAGTGCGCAGTATGCTTCATCTTCAAGCTCCACAGGCAGATTGCATGCTTTAAGTTTGTTAGTGGAACTTTGCATTTCATCAGAGTTTCAGACGATGTTATCTATCACATCAAGTCAGAAATATTCCTCATTCTTTTCATCATTTGGGAAGTCCATGGCTTTGAAAACATTGAATGTTACTTCTTGGTCGTGTACCCTCATGGTTAGTTCACCTTTTTGTACATCAATAATGGTTCGACCTGTAGCCAAGAATGGTCTCCCGATGATGATGGGCACATCTTTATCTTCCTCCATATCAAGGATAATAAAATCTACTGGGAAAATGAATTTGTTGACTTTGACCAGAACATCTTCAACTACATCTCTCGGAAATGTGAGTGTTCAATCATCAAGTTGCAAAGAGATTGAGGTGGGCATTGCTTCTCCAATCTATAGTTTCCTGTAAATGGAAAATGACATCAAGTTAATACTAGCACCTAAATCACACAAAGCCTTACTGAAGTTATGTTCTCATATGGTGCAAGAGATAGTGAAACTGCCAAGATCTTTCAACTTAGAGGGAAGCTTCCTCTGAATGATGGCGCTGCATTCTTTTGTCACTGCTATTGTCTTGTAATCTCCCAATCTTCATTTTCGTGACAGAATATCTTTCATGAATTTGACATAGTTGGGCATTTGTTCGAACGCTTCTGCAAATGAGATGTTGATATGCAGCTTTTTGAAGATCTCTAGGAATCGAGAAAACTACTTGTCTAGTTTATTTTTCTGAAGATGCTGTGGAAAAGGTGGAGGTGGAGTGAATTTGTCTCGATCATTTTCTTTTGCCTCTTTTTCCTCAATTTGTGGTTTAGTTTCACTGCTTTCTTTTGGAACTTCCTCAATAGTTGCCTTGATTCCAACATCTTTGTTGATTTCAGTACCATTTTTCAAAGTGATGGCATGACATTGCTCATTCCCCATGTTCCTTGGATTTGGTTTTCTGTTACTAGGAAGTGTACCTTGCAGTCTGTAACTTTGAGCATTGGCCGATTGTCCAATTTGATTTTCTAGTGCCTTTATAGAAGCAATTATGCTTTGATTCAATGTTGATTGGGCTTGAAATATAGCTTCATTTGATGCTGCTTAATTTTGAATTAATGCTGCTTGATTTTGAAACATGGCATCATATGATGCTGCTTGAGAATCATATTTTGCTTCTAGCTTTTTCAAGTGAGCCAACACTTCTATTATTCCTGGTTCTTTTTCATACTTCTGGCCTTTGTTTTGCTGTTGGAATCCTGGTGGTGGGTTGTTCAATTGCCCTGAAGTGTTGCTCCGTGCGAAATTGGGATGATTCCTCTACCCTGGGTTGTAGGTGTTGGAATATGGATTGTTCCCCTGTCTGTTGAAATTCTTGACATTATTCACCATCTCATCATGTTGGTTTGTCTCTGGTGCTCCTCCATATGGTGAACTTGTGGATCCAATATTGCCTTGCATGCTGAGAGTTTCCATGAATTTGCATATCTGATCCAACTTGGCATTCATTGCTGTGTTGGCTCCAACTTCGTAGATCCCTGCTATTCGTTAAATCATGCTCATTTCTGTTGGCCACAAAGAATTGTTGTTGGCCATTTCTTCAATTAAATCACAGACCTGATCCTCTCATTTTTCCATTAAAGCTCCTCCAGCAGCAGCATCAATTATGATTCTCATTAGTCCAGAAAATCCATTATAGAAGGTTTGGACTTGTAGATACTTTCCAATCTCATGGTGAGGACATTTTCTGAGCAATTCCTTGTATCTCTCCCAAGTTTCGCAGAGGGATTCTGAGTCATGTTGTACAAAGGATGTAATGTCATTCCTCAGCTTTGCAGTTTTGGCTGGGGGAAAGTACTTTGCATGGAATTTGGTGGCTATAGTGTTCCAAGTTATGATGAAACCTGCTGGTAGTGGATGTAGCCAAGCCTTAGCTCTGTCTTTCAAGGAATATGGAAAAATACGCAGTCTCCTTGCTTCTTCTGCTGCTCAGTTGTAATTGAAAGTGCCGTAAACTTCCAGGAAGTTGCCGATGTAGGCATTATGATCTTCAGTTACATTCCCCCCAATTGAACTGACTGTTGTATCATCTGAATGTATGTTTTGATATCACACACATTTGTTGGTAAGAGAGGAAATACAGTACATGAAATGAAGTCGTCAACCACCGGAATAGTTCTGTCTCAAATGGGAATTGGTGGTGCAACCTCAAAAGTTCAGGTTCCATGCTTCTTGACCTTCTCGCCTTTCGCTTCTCAACTATCTGATGGTTCTTTCAATTTATGGGTCAAGCGGACGAATTTTAAAGCTTCTGGTTTTTGAGAACCTGAAACATAAGAAAAAAATAATAAGTAAAAATAAATTAGACACAGGTAAAGGTATATAACCTCAAAATTAATAGTGAAAGATAAATAAGTCCCCGGTAATGGAGCAAAAAACGTGATCAGTGGTAAACACACACGTAACACAAGTGCACATATCACTTAAGTAGTATAAAATGTATCGATCTCACTAGGAGTCAATACCTTAGCTATCAATTTATGACTTTAAATGTTTATGAGTATCTAATAGATTGATTATTGTTTGGATTGTGATTTTTTGTTTAGAAAAAGTAAATAAAATAGTGCAAAAGTAAATTAAAGGAAAATTCAATTTTATAAAACTATCTAGGGTTGTGAATCCTTCCAATATCTTTTAAAAATGAAGTGGTTATCTCATGTTTGTACAATATATCAGTTTATTAACCTGGAACACGAAAATATGCAAAAGCCTCTATCGATGGTCAGATGTAAATACCCAAATAACACAATTAATCATATTTCTATGTCAACCAAGTTACCTGAATTCATTAAGATTAAGTTCCAATTGTTGCTACCCCGCCCGACAGGTATATGTTCATCCTGTAAGGAAATCTACCTAAGGGTCACCATGCCCCAAGGTGAGATCGTGAGCTATTGAGTCTAAGGTTGAATCCTAAAATTCCTTCGGCAAGTTTATTTTAAATTTACCAGATCAATCTTATTAATGGCCAATTAACAAGAAACATTAAGCTTAAGACTCAATAAATATACATTTATATTACCCAAGACATTATAAACTGGTGATATTGGAATTCATCACAAACCCAAATATGGTATTTTGTTACAACACATATCTAGGACTATTAAAGACATAAATAAGTAAATGACATAAAGTAAATTGGAAATTAAAAGATAAAATAAACTATAAAGAAAATATTGGGGGTTAGAGGATCCACTTTTATTACTTCTAATTTAGATATCTCCCTTATTATAATATATAAACTCTGCATGACATTACCAACCGACCATATAGGCGGTATCCTGATTAAGTCAGATTTATGATTAATTCCAACCGACCATAAAGGGGTCGGATTAGTTAGTTAGGTTAAAATCAATTTAATTAAGTCCAACCGACCATAAGGCGATATCCCATTAATTTAGGTTTTAAAATAGTTTATATATTATAATTAAGGGAGATTAATCTTAATATTAGTAATAAAAGTTTTACCCTTCACCCCAGCAGAAGGGAGTTACTTCCTCATACTTGAATGTAAAATAAAGACTGAAAATAAAATAAAGAAATAACTATTGCATAAAATAAAAATTAAATACAAAAAGTTGTAAATAAACAAGAAGATACAATCATCTTAGTATTCTTAAGGAAATCCCCATAATAAGGTATGAATTGGAATTCTGATTTCGGCATCCATTTATAGGCAAAGTTTGGTCCCATGCGTCGCGACGCAGAATGCCTTGAGCATCGCGAAACACTGTTGATTCAACAGGATGATGACACATGGTTGTCGGTAGAATTATTGGCTCAGTGTCGTGACTTGTGAAGTTGTAGGTGTCGCGACGCTGACATTCGCAACGACGTGTAGTGTCGGCAGTATGAGATGATGACACGTGTCTGGCGTATGATAGCAATATTGATGTGATGTTGACACATGGACGGCGCATGTTAGCAAATGTGTATGATAGCACGTTTCTCTAATGTTGACACGTGCCTGACGTATTTTAGTGGTCGCGACGCATATAAGGGTTCACATCGCTATATGGAAATGTCAATTTTGCCATTTTTGTCCAATTTTTGTTGTTTTAGGCCCGATTTGATTCCAGTGAGTCCTGAAACCTTATTTATCTACAAAATGCACAAAACACATCAAAATATTCACAAAACTCAAGAAAATATACAAAATATTAAGTCAAAGGGATGGTAAATATTGATATATTATCGCTTATCAGCCGACAGATCCTATCTTGCTTCGCAATTGATTTCTGAGTGCACCCACACCAACGAACATCTAGATGCCAGACCATGAAAGGTTTCTGACATACATGGCATTAAAGTGTGGATGATCTCACACATAAATTATATCCTATAGTCAAACGACTACATATGCTACTAGACTCGATGAGATTCCTATTGACGGTGGTGTGTACTTCCAACTATTAAGAATCACATGTAAGTCATTCAGTATTCATTCCAACCAATACCCACACGTCTATATGAGTTTTCAAAAATCATGGTACATCAGGTTAAACCATTGGAACTCCAATTCCAATATATGAGATGTGTTAGTCTTCTAGGTTATAGGAATTCGACCGTATTCCAAAACAAACGACTAGAAATATATATACTTTAAGAATAATTTACAGTAGTAATACTTATCCAAATGTCAGACCATATAGTGTCTAGCATTACTACAAGACTATTCTAAGGTCGATGTCATTCTTAACATATATATACATCAATCTGATACGAATAATGACAATATCATTAATAAGGTATGAAATGAAAATATAGCTATTTTATTAACAAATAATAAAATATATAATACATCATTTGGATTGGCGCTCCAAGCACCAACTCCAACATAAATATCTCACACATGTCTAAAATTCTAAACTAATCTCGCAATTTACTATTTATCGTGCCAAAATATATATTTTTGTCCTTAATCTGTTCAATATTTAGAAAATTATTCAATATGAAAGTTGTATGTTTCGGTCTAAGATTTCCGACAGTATTAAGATCATTGAAATTCGAGGTCGGTAGCTCAAGTTACAGGTAAAATACTAAAAGTTACCTTTAATGCGATAAAATCTAATTGTACCGCGAAATTGAAAAATGTTACCCCATGATACTACTAATAACACATAATTTAGCACTATAATATATCTCGTAAATACATAAGGAATTATATGATTACGTCATGACGACCAGAGTGTTTCATTATTCCTCAAAATTTCGTTATCCTTATATCTAATTATTTGAAAGCAAACGCACATGGAGAAACCATCTTATCTGTATCCATGAGCTATCTTATTTTTTATTTCATCAAAAGTCACACATTCCTTATAAAAACAGACCACATCACATCATATCAGATTCAAGCAAAAACATAACGGATTAAATTAAATAATTCATATTAAATCAAATCAATATATCATCATAATCAAATCAGAATCCATACATCCAGGAGATTTCAAACATATCCAATCATAATCACATCATACCTTATTAATTCAGAACATGCCAATTCAAATCACGTCAAGTCACCTGAAATCATACAATATATGTCCATTCATCCATATCATATACCAGAGAGATAATGACATGTTATAAACATAAGACCTTCATAGGCTATATATAACAGAAACTTATTGAGATTATCGTATACCCTATAGCTACAATCACCAATATTTAGATCTTTTTGCTATGATACCACTTTATAACATCCCGCCAGAGGCATGACATCATTGGCAGAAGATAGGAATAACCAATATTCTTGAGCCTCAATACTAATAGAAGACGGACATGACATAGCCTTGGACAACGTGGAACACAATCCAGCATCTAATCAACCTGCATTAGACATTACATATAAAAGGGACCTCCGGCCCAACTAAAGGGCACAATGCCCATAATTACACATAAACATAACAACATGCATTGCATGAACCAATATATAAACAAGAGATACAAACTCGCATACACAATTACATTTTCACATGATACTAGAATGAATGACTGCAATTTAGGTGATCTCTGTCGAGCATAAGTATCCATAACTTGATGGTTGACTGTCCCAATTGTAAATCTGTAAAACTAACAAACTAATGTGGTGTGAGTTTTGAAACTCGGTAATTAGCCACACACATTACCAATAAACAATAGTGAATTTTCATATAAAAAACCTAAAACTTTATACTGGTCTTACACTTCTTTAATCATAAAACCTTTCGGAACACAAAAACTGAATTTATAAAATATACCGGGTGCGGATCAGAAATATTATATGGAACTTTATCGAACGCTCAAATTCTCAAATCACAAACAAACATACACACACTCAGAAACGTGATTTATATGAGATTTCAAATCTTATTTCTAACAGACATACCATAATCATCAAAAACAAACTGATCACATTCATATATCCATCACATATGTCACAAAGTCAGTCACATTCAAACACAACAGAAACAAAAAACACACAAACAAGTTCTAAACAATCAAATGACTTGATCATCAGAAATAAAAAGCATATTATAGATTCTTTACTAACAGATGAATAAATTATTAGAATTAGAAAACGTATTATAATTCCCAAATAGTCAACTTCATTCATAAATGTAAATCAAAATGCAAAAAATATAACCCAAACTCATTCATTTACTTATATGTAACTCAAAATGCAACTTCTTTAAAAACCAATCTTTCTGAAATCAGAAGTTTTTGAAAACCAAAATCATCAAACTAATCAAGTGTTCATTACCCAAGTCGAGCGCAAAGACTGGGCAATATCCGAATAGGACTATGTCTATAGAGTGTAGTAGGTCAGCTATTTTCTAATGGTTTAGACCCCAAAACAGGCGCCACATATGGTTAAAATCCATAAAAATGCCATACAAGCATCGTGATGGAAAATATATCATATCACATCTAATCAAAACAGATATATCCGAATCATTTTCTTCCAAAACACCTTAAAATCAATTAACAATAAAGTCGTGGAAATGTATAAAATAAAAGTATCATTAAGATATAAAGCAAAAATATTGTAAAATAAAAATATCAATAAAAACATAGTATCTGTAATATATCTTAAAATAGTTCTCTATGATTGAAACCAACTTTCAAGAATCCAAGTATCTCAAAAATCATAACAAGCGTCCAAGAACTAACTCACTAGATGAACAGAAAACCAAGCGTCCAATGTTCGAATCGCGTGAACTGATCGAACATTGTCCGAAACAAGACCATATCGACGAAGGGTAACAGAACGACCGTAATCAGATAGGCAGAACCTAATAAAAGTCATAATACACATTATGGAAAACTCATCTCGTATCAAAAGTGAATTCAAAACCTTTTGTTTTTTTTACAAAACTTTTCAAAACAGTATGCAAATCACTTATTTAAAATTAAACAAACAATCAAAGGCATCCATACACATATCATGCTTATTATCTAACACGTATCAAAATCCATTAAATATTGACTAATGACTTATTCATCAAGAGACACTATTATCACATTACACACCATTAACACAATTCTAACGTAACATATATACATATTTTTTTTTGGAAAGTTACAAATTTTATTCCAAAAAGGATAAGTACAAATGTACATGAGGCATGACCCAAGAAAGAGCTAGGTGTATGTATAGAAAATACTCCCCCCACCCCCACACACACATATTTACCCAAAACTCAAGATTTGTACATACCTATACCAAACCACCCAAACCCGTGGTTGGAACCAACCTAAACCACTGGTGGCTTGGATTTAATCTAAATCATACATGAATCATAAAACATAAAACACATACATAGTTCTTAAACATATGTCTCACATCGAATTCGTAAACGTAAAACATATAGGCAAAACTATACTTGAGTCACATTTTCAAGCATACTCATATAAAACATAATCATTAAACTTGTACTCGAAGAATAGACATCATCCATTCTATATAGATTGTTTTGAAATTGAAACATAAACCATAGACTTAATTCCATAATATAAGCATAATATGTATTAACCCTTTATCATGAAATTATTCATCCATCGTGCCTCAATAATCATAATCATTAACAACATCAACATATTCAACTACATTATCAACTTTGCGTGACAAGGCACACACTAGTTATTTTTATATTGACATTTTACCATGCACACATAAATAATACTGTGTAAAGCCATAAACCAAATTTTCATATTGCCATTAACCAACATCATCACCACTTAAGACATTTATTTTATTCTTATCGTCATACAATACAACACAACCACATCATTTACCATCATCGCCCACTCGGCCATAACTAGTTCCATACCCAAGCTAGATGAAACCAACCAAACGGTACATAATACATATCATATCATTAAGAGAACACCAAAAATCCAACATCCTTTTATTCCTTATGATGTTGTGGGCGCAGAGCTCTTGAGTGTTGATAGATTTTATGGGTAGAGAGCCCTAAGGTGATGATTTTGATGTATTGGTGTGGACCTGAGGTCTATTTTGATATATGATACTTCATTCAGGTTCATTTTGATGCTGGACTAAGATCCAGGTTGTCCAATTTTAAGATACATCATGTCGGATTTTTACAAATTTAGAGGCTTATAGAGATGGGTCAATCATTTCTCTTGTTGGTAGCATCCTGCTTTTGGTAGGGTGTCCAGTTTTAGGATATATCATGCCAAATTTTTGTAAATTTAGAGGCTTATGGAGATGGGTCAATCATGTCTCATACCAGTAGTATCCTGCTTCTGGCGGGGTGTTACAGTTGTGATATCAGAGCATAGGTTAGAGTGTCGGTGACTGCAGCTACATGGTATCCGATCATCTTAATAAGGTTTCTATTATATATAGATCATATAGGTCTGATGTTTTAAATCTGATTTAATTAATTGTATATGGTATGGTTTTGATTGATATAGGTGATTTGGATTATCTGTATTTGTTTGTGTACTATGAATATATTTATGTGTAGTATATGGTTGTGTATTATGAATATATGTATGTGTAGTTTATATTTATGTACTATGAATATATGTACGTGTATAGGTGTATTAAGTTAAAACATGTGGTTTGTATATATAAATATATATATATATATATATATATATATATATATATAAGTAATGTGAATTCAAAGAGTTTTGAGGTACGAGAGATTCTATGATGTTGATAGTCTGAATTGTGTACTGATATTTTGAACCATGTTTTGAAAACTCGGTATTTAATTTTTGGCACAAAAGTATTTTGGAAAGGAACGAAAGAAAGAAAGAAAGAAAGAAAGAAAAAAAGAAAGAAAGTCTTTAGATAATTTTGATTATAAAGAATAAAGAAAATATTTTCGCCTCGATTCTTGATTAACATTTTCATATTTTTAGATTTATCGATATGTTTCCGTCCAGGTGCATGATAATATGTTTCCGTAGAGGTGCTTGAAAATAATTTTGATGTTTTTAAACTGTAAAACTTTTTTCTGCTAAGATGCTCGAAAATCTATTTTTGTCACGGTGCTAGATGATTTTATGTTTTTAACCCTCCGTGGCGCTTGTATATGTTTCGTTCTGGCATAGCCGAGGCGCTTGTTATGGGGTCCAGACCATTGGAAAATGGCTGGCCTACTTCCTTGTCGACATGGTCCGTACACTGTCCGGTTTGTACGCGCGACTAAACAGCAGACGATCGATATGTATTTTGAAAACTTTGCATCAAATATTTTTTTTTTATGGGGAAAATGATTTCAAAAGAATTATAATTTGATTTTTATGCATTTTGACATTGTTCATGATATTCTACGATATGATATGTTTCCGTCACGGCGCTTGTATATGGTTTTTACAGTTTTATAATTTGATATGACATGTTTCCGTCGTGATGCTTGAATAGGGGTTTGCCCAACTGTAGTGGGCTGACCCGACCCTTTGTCGACATGGAATCATTTTGTTCATTGTCGGATATGTGCTCGCGATTTGGTCATTAGGCGCTTGTTTATGTTTCGTCCAGTTGAGTTATGCTGGATGCTCGATATGGTTTTACGATAATGGATTTTGAAAGTGATTTTGTTTACAGTAAAAGATTTTTTCAAATTTATTTTCGCAATGGTTTTTGAAAGAGATCGTTTTATGTTTTCTATTTTTAATGATGATAGAGATTGACAGAGGCTTATGAAGATAGGTCAATCCTGTCTCCTGCCGGTAGCATCCTGCTTCTGGCAGGATTTTCAGTTTTAGGATACATCATGCCAGATTTTTGTAAATTTAGAGGCTTATGTAGATGGGTCAATCCTGTCTCTTGCCTTTAGCATCCTACTTCTGGTGGGGTGTTACATTACCTGTAATGCGGTAAAATCTAGTTGCACCGTGAAACTAAAAACTATACCTCCTATTTCCATAATAATTCATATGAGTAACGTATATACTAATAATGCTTAATAAAGCACTAGAATATGTATCATAAATGAACAATGAATTATATCGTTTTGTCATGACGGCCGAGGTGATACAAGTGTAACCCATCATTCTATATCTCAATGGACTTAATTTGTGAGATGTCATCGTAGGGTATATCAAATTAGAAAATACATCTAGAATTCTTTCGGAAAGGAATTCAACTGTGATATTTGTTAAGGTTGGTGCTCGGAGTGCCAATCCGGATTATATTTATGTTCGATTCATGAATACGAATAATTTCTCTTTCTATAATATTACTTATTTATGGTAGCACCTCTTGTTTTTATATATGTATTCGATCTAATTACGACTAGATTGAAGCTAAATCTGATTTAGTGATACGTATATATTAGACAAAGACCCTAGGATTTACAACGTTGTGCACAGTTACAACGTAGTTTGTAACTGACATTGGGAACATCACTATAAGTTGTATTTTCTCGAATAAAGTTCCTAGTCAAGATTTATTGACACAGGTCGGTTAGTAAAATCTTATGAGACTAGTACATTTCGTATATCGAGACTTGGTCTGATGGTTTTCCCAATGAACCATAATTCTTGGGAGACTCGTATAGACATGTAGGTGTTTATTTGATAAACACTGAACAACTCGACGAATATTTCCTAATAGATGGTACACCAACATCAATAGGAATCTTCTCGAGTCGAGTAGCATAGTGGTCCTTCGACTTGAGATACCACTGTGGATATATGAGACATCCTCCACACTTTGATGACAGTCACGTCACCGATCTATTTAGATCAGACCTCCGCCTGTTCATTGGGTGTGGACTGATGCTCATGTACGTATTTGCGATCTAGTAAATCCATGGCTGTGGTATACTTCAGAAGCGAGTTCCGAGTGTTATTTAGAGATTGTAAATTTAAAAGTCGACTATATTATACCTTAGGGATTTAAAGTTTTTATCTATATCCCCGGTATAATATTGATATATGCATTAGGGGCATTTCGGTCAATTAATAATTAATTTTTATTTGTATTTGATTCAAGATTTGATTTTATACATATTAATTAATTGTCAAATGATACTTTGACACATATCATTAATATATATATTTGTTATTTAATGCAAATAAAAATACATATATAATAATAATCGCATTAATTAATTATTTAGATGTTTAAATGTTAAATATCTGGATAATTAAATTATTTCAATATTACATAATTGTTATGCAATATGTTTGATTATTATTGGTTACATGTGGCATTATTTTATTAAGCTTAAAGTTTACAAATTGGATTTGTTAACTTAAAGATTATTATTATTAATTAATTAGATTAATTGACCAAATGATCAAAATACACTTCTTTCTCCCTAAGTCGGTTTGTCCTTGTTATTTTAAGTTGAAAATTTTGTTTTCTCTTTTCATAAGACTCTATGGCCGAATACCTCCATAAAGAAAAACCCCAAAATTTTCTTGAAGAGTCAAGGAAGAAAGTGAAGAAATTCAAGAAAACGTTTAAGGAAATTACATGATTTGGAGGTAATCTTGAATAATCTTAAACTTAGAAAGCTTATTTCTTGTTCTTGAATATCTAGACTAGTTCTAGGGTTTATTCCTTTCTTATATTTTGGGGCTTTTTGATTTGGAGGATGGATTTGGAGGCTAGATGCATGTGTGAAGTGAGATTGGAAAATATTATTGTAATATTAGTTTAATTTTGTCATTTGATGACTTGTTGCAATTCTATAGTGTTATGACCACTATTGTAACTCCTATAATTGTTCTTGAGTTCTTCATTTGTGGTAACTTTGGTTGGTGTAAGTGTTAATATGATTAATGTTGAGAAAATTGGATTTAAAGCATGAAAAATGATATTTTTAGTAACCAAATCAGATCTAGATATTCTGTGGTTTTGGTGATGAAATGTATGTTATATAAATGTATTGGATGTGTTTTAGGAATTGGAACAATTGCCGAAATTATTTCAGTGTTGAAATATGCGAAAATGGCAAAAAATGGTGTTACCGGGTGAGTTTCGGGCTTACCGGGTGTCCGCTGTCCAAACAGTGAATTGGCCACTATTTGGGCCGCCCATGAACTTTCCAAGCACTATTGGAGCTTACCTGGGCAGCCCCCATATGTGTTGGTTGGTCGGTTCGGACAAAAACTCATTTTATACCGTTTTACGGACAAATATTTTCGTAAAGGTTTCGTGATGTTTTAAACCTATTTATGTCGTTATTTGATAACAAATAAATATTTTTAAGTGAAATATGAATGAATTATTCATATTAGATATTGAATAATTTATTTTGTAATTTTAAAAGTTTTAAAGTTACGATTTCTCCCGAACCACGAGCTTTCTCTGCGCCCG